>CAKNYM010024241.1:0-14807 GCA_932195095.1 Andricus curvator
TTTCAATGACGCATTACATTTTGCGTTGCAAAAAATTATATTCCAAACGTGTCGATTATAATGTAGAATCTTCCAGAACTTTGTTGCATCATATGATGCAATATCGGGCAATATTGTGCAAAGTCTTCTGAAATTTGGTAGAGGGGGTAAGCGTCTATAAAAGGAGGCCAGCTCTTCTCTTTCATCAGTTTGTGAGCAGATGTCAGATTGTGAAGAAGAAAAGCGACAAGAGCTGAAAAGTCGTTTAAACTTATTTCTGAAGAACATTCGAGAACTAAAACAAGCGATACAAGTGCGAACAGATTTACAAAATCTAACGAGAAAATTTAATGCAGTGAATATTAAAGAGTGAAGATGGATTTCTCCAAACTAAACAAAATCGCTGTCAACAACGATTTCCTACCAACCAAGAAGCTCAAGGACCTAGAACTCAATAAAAACTACGAAATCACAAACATCAAGAAAGCAACAACACAGTTTGGAGTGCGGTTCATAGTCACTGTGGAGAACAAATTTACCGTTTTTCTACCAGCGAGGATGGTCAATCTGCTTAATGAAGATGAAAATCTGCTGTTGGGAATGAAAAAATCATGTGAAGATGGTGATCTAGGCATGCGGTATTTGGGTGGATGTTACAATTCCATCGAATTTCTGAAGAAAAATACATAAAGTGTGCAGTTTTCAATTATCGCTCAGTGCCTGAAAACCTTCAGTGAGATCAACATGTCTTATACACCTCGAAATCAAATGTTACATTCCACCACATACAATCTGAATTCATCATTCACAAAGCAAATTATCATCGGTGCTGAGTTTAAAAAAGACGGAAAGCTCGTCTCATCAGTGAAACTGCTAGCCAGTCATCCTCGTGCAAGTATAACCATGAATCTTGAAGAGTGGAAATTATTCAAAAGTTACTTCAACCTCATTTCACTGTTCTTTGATGGCCAAGAGAAGCTGCAATGCATCGACTGTGGAAATTTCCGTATACACATGACTACATCTTTTGGAGATTATATAGTGGCTTTGGAGCAGAATCAAGAAACCGAAAAATATTATCCGTTTGTACTACGAGAAACAACGTTTGCTGTTCTCAGGGAAGTCAGTCTTTGTATCGACCGGTATCTTCTGGAACAGAGTCTTATGCCGTTTCAACGTACAAAGGATGTCATCATTGAAACCATCGCTGAAGGTGTTTGGTGCAATGTGAAATCACCTTGTATGCAAAGTGTAAAATCTTATATACAAAAAAATTATACAAGTTTAAAGAATAAGGCAATGAAAAAACTTATATTCACTAATCTTATGCGATTTGAAATTATTTTTCTTGAAATGATTACATTCTACAATCAAAATGTGTGTGAAGAAGTGATTGAGAAATTACCAGAACTCAGATGTGTGAATGGTACCTTTATACATTAAAATTTCTATGTATTTTATTAGTATGAGAATCTGAATAAATATATATAATTTGAACCAAATTCGCCTTTTCATTTACTAGATTAAGGGTAGGTAGATGTGTAAGTAAAAAGATATATATGTTTGAGAATAATCAAACTTTATTCAGAAAAACCTTAATATTAATACAAAGATACTTACAAACTAGACTTATCTATCCAACTATTGTGAGAGTCGTCGAAACCTAGCCATTTTACAAATAGCTTATTTCCCCGCTTTTTCAGTACTTTTTCCACAAGATAAATGTCTGGATGTCTAACTTTGCCAAGTTCTTGTTCATAAAAACTACCTGCAATAGCTTTACCTTGATAATCTTTAAGCATATACGTCACTGGCTCGGTATTCTTAACATGACTTATGGTAAATATTTCAGTTGTCCAATTCGGTGTGTAGCCTTTCTCAAAAACATGCTTAAACTTACTTATACGTACTTTATCTCCAACTTTAAATTTAGCTTTCCTGACTGCTTGTTTTACATTGAAATTTTTGTATACATTAATCCACAATTTTTTCTCATTTTGCTTATCAACATCTTTTGGTTTCATTCTAATAGTCTGATGTTTAGCATCGTTGTAAGACAAAATTAAATCTTTCAAAATATCTATCCACTTATAATTACCCTGCAAGCTAAATTGCATCCACATTTTATTTTTTAACGTACGATTAAATCGCTCGCAAATTGATGCTTTTAAATTACTAAATGTCGAGTACAAATTTATCTTATATCGCTTCATAAGATTTTCAAAATGTGAGTTGTAAAATTCTTTACCTCTATCAACATGTAAATTTTTTGGTACGCGTCCTTTATCAAGTACAGATTCCATGGCTGCAGCTACATCTTCGCCCTTCTTCGATTTAACGGGAACAGCCCAAGCAAATTTCGAAAATATGTCAATTACAGTTAAGATGTACTTGAATCCTTTGTTTACTCTCTCATATGGTTGCATTTCAACCAGGTCAGCTTGCCAGGTCTCATCAATGCCACGGATATCGAAATGTCGACGTTGGTAATTTCTTCTAGCTGGCTTGTGCAGCTCCTTCACCAACTGCTGCTTCTCAACGTCCATTTTTGAGTGCGTTCAGTCTAGTGTCTACTTGACTAATGAGCTCTGAATTCCGATACACCAGTTTTTGAATTGATTCAACATCAATTTTCCCATTTTTAAAATGTTTATCTGTGGAATTTTCCAAACTTTCAATCATCATATTATTGTTGACTACTTCAGTTCGCAAGGAAGCTATAACATCGTAGATAGTCTGAAGTTCACGCCGTATCATATTTTGCACCATATTCAGATTAACAGCATCATTCTGCTCTTGAGCATCGGCCACTTTACACAGCCTTTTATTACTCATATCATAATCTCCTTCAGATGTGACTTTGAAGCCAATTCCAGGAGGACCACGACTTGTACTCTCTGCTCGCTTGGAATGACGTCCGAATACATCGATGCTCATCTTGCAAATGGCGAAAATCTTGAGCAAAACACTCATTAATATATAATTCCAGCTTCTCGCAGCTCTTCAATAATTGATATAATTTCATTTGAGTGACTTGGATTTCCAGCTGCTTGAGATGCTAGCAGTAAGCGTAATCGATCTACCAATTCATTCGGGTCATCCCAGTAAATGTAGTCCATCAGACTGCCCTGTCTAGCAATCATGTGTTGCGGGATCATACCTTTACCTGATAATGATTTCCTGTTTTTACTCCGTCTCTCTGTATTTTTGGCTGCGGGAATCAATTTCTTTATAAAATTTTTATATTTAATGGTTTTATTGTCACGAATTTCGCCATCTGGTTTATAATTCTTTTTATACGCGTTTGTTGCAATGATAATTTGCTTATAATTTTCAAGATCACTGGGTGTGATAGAGGGCTCTTCGGGAGCTTTTTTGAATAAAAGTTCAAGCAAGCCTTTACTTTTTGGAAAATTCAAATTACCCACATGAATATAGTTCTGGCTGAAATTAATCGGAGAATCTCCAATCATTAATCTATCTCTCGTTAATTTTCTGACTCCATACACATTATCAAGTTCTCTACTTCTTTCACCCAACAATATGAGATACTTGTTTGCATCATCATCAATCCATGAAGATGTAGGTATTTCTGAGACATTTTCCGCTTCACTACGAGCTGACAGCTCCAAGTTACTGGAATCTTCAGTCCCGTCTGCTTCATCAGTCTCGTCTGCTTCATCATAAATTGATTTATATGACAAATCATCATCATAATCAATACTTTTTTCTACTTTACTCTTTGCTTCCTCTTTTTCTCTCTTTTTAATTGGCTCAATTTTTTTCATATTCTTGAGGCCACCAACAATTTTCTCTAGTGGGTTAACAATGGGTTTAAAAGTGTCGCTTAATGTGCGCTCAACTGTTTCTTTGCCCAACTTTATTAACCTATGCTTTCGTCGAATTGATTCGCTAGCTCTAGCAATTTGACGCAAAATATCTTTTTGCTTTTGAAAATTCTCTTCACGTGAAGACATGTTGATACATCAACGTCTAAGGTGCGACTGTTTCTATATTGATCACAACATATGTATATATTACTTTTCAAGATTTATAAAACAATCAAAACCTTTCCTATATCTACCTTGGTTAAGATTCCTATCCTTGTCAATTACAACGAATCCATACTTGTCTTGATTCCAGCAAGCTAAACACATATGCTTAAATTGCAAATAATTCATATCAGTATTCACATGATCGTCATAAATATGCTTTAGATTCATGTCATCCTGCTTGAATACAACAAGTAAATTAACATTATCGCGTACAAGATGTTTAGGAATATGGGTATATGTCTGGCTCAAATAAAAACAGTCGACATCCTTGTGTCTACCCATGGAAAAAAATGCTCTCATATTATCCTGTTTCTCACAAGCCACGTCATCGAATACAATGACTGAATTTGGTTTCGCTTCACTGGGCATTATAACCTCTTCATGCTCATTGAAAGGATAATACTCAACGTCATCTACAGATTGAAGGACTTTTTCCAAAAATTCATACTTTGGTTGTTTCAGGGATTTTGAGTAGATGTAAATATTTTCAAATCTGAGTCCATTTGGATGTATCAGTAGAGCCAGCAAAGCATTTGTCTTTCCACAGTTGGAAGGTCCACAAAATATTGCTCGTACACTGTTTGGCAGCAAATGCCCATGTCGTTTTTTCCTATTCTCGTTTTGAACAAGCGAATCAAAATTTTGGATAGGTAGTTTCACAGGTTGTGCTTCAAACTGCATCTTGACAAAGACTGACTGGAAAGCCTATAAATATCCTGGTTATATAGGTTGGCCCTTCAGGCTGAAAGTATCCCTTGCATAGATATGATCGTTCACAGAGGCAAACGAGTCAGTTGTAAACGAACCGTGAAGCAGGCAAGACGTGGGAGAGGTTTGCTCAACAGAATCATCAACAATTTACCATTTGAGTTGCACTTGCCTGGTTACCAGTACTGTGGACCAGGTACTAAACTAGCAAAACGATTAGCACGAGGTGATCCAGGAATCAATCCACTGGACGAAGCTTGCAAAGAGCACGATATAGCCTACTCACAAAATAGAGAAAATATAGAGGCCAGAAACTCAGCTGACAGTGTACTAGCTGAGAAGGCTTGGAAACGTGTCTTGGCTCAGGACGCAGGCATAGGTGAAAAGGCGGCTGCTTGGGGAATAACAAACGCAATGAAGATTAAGTCAAAATTGGGGATGGGTCTCAAGAATAAAAAACCTAGCACTACACTGAGAAAAATTGTCGCTGCAGCTAAAAAGTCCATGATTTCAAGTAATAATGCGCAAACTGCCATTAAATCTGCACTCAGAGGCGCACGCGCAGCTGTCATGAAGGCTGGTGGAAGAAGAAATGTGAATAAACCTCGTATTCTACCTGTACCGGCCAAAGTAGGAGGAATTTTACCCTTTCTCATACCCGTTTTTGCGGGTCTCAGTGCTGCCGGGGCGCTAGCTGGTGGAGCTGCAGGAATAGCTAAAGCTGTGAATGATGCAAATTCGGCAAAACAACAACTTTCAGAGAATAAACGGCATAATGAAGCGATGGAAGCTATTTCTTTAGGAAAAGGTCTGTACTTGAAGCCATATAGACAAGGATTAGGGCTTCATCTAAAGCCATATAAACAAGGAGCAGGACTTAAATGCAAGTCAAAAAACTCAAAGTGAAGCTACCTCATCGAGCCTTAACTGATGCAGATTTACTCAAATTTGCAAAATCTTTGAAGATTCCGTATTTTCGAGGTGTTTTTATGCGAAATGGATTACCAAAGGGTGGACCGCGTAAATATGAATGTGCTATTGTTAATCTTGATGATAAAAAAGGACCAGGAACACATTGGTGTGCTTATAAAAAGATTGATGATAAAATAATGTATTTCGATAGCTTCGATAATCTTCGGCCACCTTCGGATCTCTTCAAGTATTTCGGTGTTGGTAGCATAAAGTATAATCATGAGAGATATCAAAATTACGATACGTTCGTGTGTGGACATTTATGTTTGCAATTTCTATGCAATCAATTAAATTCTAAAAGTACGGTTAATCTATATAAGTGCTGATATTTGCAATTTCAAGTCAGTTGAACGCTAGCTGTCATCATGGATGATTCATTGACACTAACATTGTCAGGAACTTCTCCAATCCTGGAAGCTCACTATTTTCCACCGATTGAGTTGTCTCCTTATAAAAATTACGCACTTGGACTGGTTGAATTTCTAACTTTCAATTCGATACCCAATGTAGACATTGGCCAAAATAAATTTTACGTGGGTAATGAGATAATTGAAATACCTACAGGAAGTTATGAAATAAGTGACATCAAGCGCTATTTACAGAATGCTTTAGTAAAAAAGGGCATTGAAATTCACGTTAAACCAAACAATAATACTTTAAAAAGTGAAATTTATTGCAGTCACGATATAAATTTTGAGCCTAAAGATTCTATCGGCCATTTGCTGGGTTTCTCTCCGCGCAGACTAGAAGCTAAACAAGTTCATGAATCTGATCAACCAGTATCAATCATAAAAGTGAATTCTTTGAGTATTGAGTGTAGCATAACTACAGGTGCATACATTAATGGCCAGAAAGTGCATACTATTCATGAATTTTTTCCTGTAGTGCCACCTGGATATAAGATAGTGGAAGTACCAACTCATGTCATTTACCTGCCAGTCGCCGTGCAGACAATAGATCATATACAGCTCCGTATAGTTGATCAAGAAGGACATTTGGTTAATTTTCGTGGAGAAGTTATAACAATTAGACTACACATCAAGTCTCTCTAATAATGGGTATCGTTTTCAAAAAAAAGATTGGCTTTGGCTATAATAAACCAGCACAATGTCCCAAGCTAATCAGTCGACAAAGAGCAGTCAAAGGGTTAACACCTCAAAGCGTCCTCTTCCTAAAAAGTCAAGGTCTGAAGCCCAAAAGAAGAAGAGAATAAAGAGATTCAAGATTTTTTGCACCTGCATCTGTAAATTTATTTATCAACGTTTGATAATTTGTCATGGAGGGGGAAATTTTAAATATTCAAGCACCAATCATCTTTGATGAGTCAATTGCACACTGTGAAATTCATGCACATCAGCCTTATGCCTCATCAACCTTCAACAACAGTGATGAAATTCGGATTGCTGTTCAAAATCAGGACCATTGTCTCCTGCCAAGCAAAAGCTCACTTCATGTACATGGAAGAATTGTAAGAACTGATGGAGCACCAGTGACAAACACAGTTTTAGTTTCTAATGCCATCTGTCATTTGTTTGAAGAAGCAAGATACGAAATCAATGCAATAGAAATTGATAGAAATAAAAACGTTGGCCTCACTAGTCTCATGAAAAATTATGTATCTCTAAATCCTGGGCAATCACGTTACATACAGAATACTGGTTGGCTTGAAATAAATGATAATAATCAATCACTAACCATCGCTACTGGTTACTTTGATGTAGCCATACCGCTTAACATGATATTTGGTTTTGCTGAAGATTATCACAAAATCATTGTCAATGCTAAGCATGAACTTATTTTGACAAGATCGAAAAGTGATGCAAATGCCATCTTGCAAGCAGCCCCCATTGAGCAGTATAAAATTGAAATTAATAAAATAGAGTGGTTATTGCCTAGCGTTAGACTGTCAGATTCACGAAAATTTCAGTTGCTAAAATATATTGAAAAAGATCCACCTATTCCAATAAGTTTTCGAACTTGGGAACTGTATGAATATCCTCTACTTCCAACTACTTCAAACCATGTTTGGACAGTAAAAACCTCAACACAATTGGAAAAACCGAGATTTGTCATACTTGGATTTCAAACAAACAGAAAAAATAATACTATTAAAAGTTCTAGCAACTTTGATCATTGCAATCTGACTAATGTCAAACTACTTTTGAATGATCAGTGTTATCCTTATAGTAATTTGAATCTTGATATTAATCGAAATCAGTACGCTCTTCTTTATGAAATGTATACAAACTTTCAAGCTAATTACTATGGTAAAGAACCGCAACCATTGCTATCGAGGGGGGAATTTATACAGTATGCACCTCTAGTAGTAATTGACTGTTCTAAACAAAATGAGTCACTGAAATACGGTCCAGTTGACGTTCGTTTGGAATTTGAAACTAGTGAAAATTTTCCCGCTCAAACGTCAGCATATTGCTTAATTTTGCATGATCGTATAGTTGAGTATAAGCCAATAAGTGGTGTGGTGAAAAAGTTGGTATAAAACTGCTGTAAGCACGAACAAATAGTTTAGTTGCATTCAAGATGCAGTACATTGTGGATATGCAGGGTTTCAAGTTACCAATCAATAAATTTGTCTTGAAAGAATTGTCTATATTACCAATCTATGATGAGACAGTCAAAAAGCCATATTCTTTTCTCTTTCAACCACCCTGCAAGTGGAACAACGTTCCACCAAAATATAAGTCTATAAACATTTGGGCAGAGCGGAAACATCATGGAATACTTTGGAATTCTGGTGATTTGCCCTATTCTCTAGTACCTGTAATACTCGATAGCGTTTTAAAAGATGCAACAAAAATGTATGTGAAAGGATTGGAAAAAAAGAATTGGCTGCAACAATTTGTGGAAATATCGTGTGAAATTGTTGATATGCTTGATTTGGAATGTCCCTCGCTGCAGGGATTGCGTGAGATGTTTCGAATTAATGATATTATATGTACTCATCATATGTATGAAAATTACTCTAATTGCGCAATTGAAAATGTACTTTTATTGAAAAACTGGATGTCTTTGGAACAGTTCTGATAGATTAGTTTTTAATTTGTAGAGATAAGAAAATATTTTTCTACATATTTAATTTATAGTCTACTTATTTTTAAGTATAATGTACTGGCTTTTTTGGAAATAAATAAAAAAGCAAAAAAATCAAAAGAAACTTGTGTGTTGTTTTTTTCCGAGTTCCTTGTCCTTATAATAATAAGTGCGAATAGTAGATAAGCAAATGGTTAGGTCAGTGAACATCGCTGGCATCGTCCTCGGCATTGAGAGATTACGTCTGCTGGATCAGGTTGCATCCGATAGCTACAGCAGTTTGAGAAAACGATTTTTTCAGGTTTCATTAAATAAAAAACACCAATTTAGATTCAATTAATTTTCTATTCTTTATTTGAAATAACTTGTATTTCACAAACAATTGTACAGTTTTTTTCGACTCCTTCTTCAAATTCACATATATACAATTTATACATATTATAAAGATGATTCATTCCATTCACTGTAGACTATATCTGTTACATCAAAGGCTATATACAGTACATATACTTAGATCTCTCTCATCGATATATCTCTATCTCTCTCACTCATATATCCACATCACTTATCATGTTTTATCACCATGCTTATTTCTATACATATATACAATTTTCCGTAGCGTACAGTAACAATGTACATAGGTATATACAAATACTACATATACATATATATACAAATACTACATATTACTCATTACTTTATACATTGGATGCATCGACTTCCATGGGTTCAGAGACTGTATGTTTATATCCCCATGGGAGAGTGTCGGTGGTACCAGGGAGCAGCATTCTTTTATCATCATGCCAGCTGAGAGCAATCTTATCTTGGATGATTGAGTGAACCTCGTGTTTTCGGCTTCGGATTAGGTGTTGAGTTTTAATCAGATTTTGACAAGATGTGAGAGTCTGCTTATAATCGTCGAATGTTATGGTTTTTAATGTTGATCCTTTGATACCCTTAGCCCTCTTTTTTTCATCTTCACCCAAAACCTTATATGCATACAATTTCGATCTCAAGCCCACAAATTCAGTCATTATTTCGCCGTTGCATTCATCCTTCATGAGACCTAATACTTTTTTATTTTTTAGAGGAATTCCGTAAACATTATCGGGAGGATAATCTGACGTGTCAAATTTATGAATATCCCGTTTAATGTAGTCGTAAAAGTTGGGAACAGTGAAATGATAGATGAGACTGTCTGTGTCTGTATATAGTAATTTTGCACAATTTCCAAAATTTGGTAGAATATAGTTATAATGAAAATCGTACGTGATTATTTTGGATATATCAAGAACCGTGAATCCAATGTAGATGGGTTTATTGAAGAAAATTTTCGTTTTATTCATTTCAATAATTACCATATCCTCATCAAATATGGTACAACTGTGGAAATTTGGTTTAGCAATTAGAGCTTTTGCACCAAATCTGCCCTCCCATTTTGTTACAAGCCTAACATCTTTGTGCTTCCTGACGTTTTCCATAGTCTTTCCAAAGACGGAATTGTTCATTAATTTATAGAAATTCTTTTCAAATTCGTTGTTCGCTCTTTTTCTATGTTTTGTATTTAAATCGATATAGTTTTTTAACCATGCCTTTTGTTTGAATTTTAACACACGATGAATTTTCGTTAGTTTCATGCCTAATTTCAAGTACATTTTTAGATTTCGGTAATGTAGTACATAATTTTTCTTTGGTAGCAAATTGGTCACTAACTTTGGAATCTTACATTTTGAACCAGGAGGCACAAAGTGTTCTGGACATAATGGAAGGTCCTTGTGAAAATCGTGAAGCTCTTCTGGGTACTCTAGATCCACTTCAAGAATATAACCTTCAGGTGAATCATCAGGCACATTGAAAAAATTTGGATTATTCTCAAAATTTTCAAACCATTCAAAATCTTGATATGGCAAATGTTCACTCATAGCTTTACCATACTGATTGTTGATGTCAAAGTAAAAAATGTATGACTCGGGATCGAATGGATTAAAATCTTCTCCCATAAATCGATTGTTTGCTTTTGCAAACCTGTTTGAGCATTGTGAAACACCACCTCTGATTGCTTTCTGAATTAATAGTAACATTTCTACATCAGTTAGTAAATGTAGTTCAATTCCTGTGTATTTTAGCATTGCATCAAAAGAAAGTCCCGGTGCTGTGTAATAGTGCAAAGGGTCTAATTTATATGTTGCAAAACAAGTTTTTCTAAAGTTTTCGAAAATGTCTGCTAAAAGCAGTACATCGGTTTTGAGGTACAAATCTGAATACTGCCCTAAAGTTTGCAAATTAAAAGTTTCCCACACTTTACACGCATGTTGGTAATCTTCATCGGAAATGTGGCAATCGTTTAATTTTGAATAGAATGCCTCTTTTGGAGGTAGACTCTCTTCTTCCAATTTTTGCCAGCTGTCAATGTAATCGTATGGGAATACACCTTTTCTCGTTAATAGATTGAATTCACTGTCATTTTTGCAAAATTTTCTCGTAATTGTTTTTTCACTGTCATTGAGATATGAGGCCAATTTCTCTAGACTACTTGGCATAAATCGGAAAGAATCGATAAATCTAAGTTTGACTTTAGTATCTGGAACATCTTTTGTAAATGAGATATATTTTTCCTTATTGATTGGCAGTAAAGAGACATGTCCCTCAAAACTTTTGGCTAACTCTTTGATAAAAAAGTGTGAGTCGTAGCCAGATAAATTATGGAAAACTACTGGAATTACATGAGAGTCTTTGTAATTGATGTTGCAGCTTCCGTGTGCTGGACCACGGTACTTACCTGTAAAGTGACAGTGGTCACGATGTTTCACATCATCTTTCTTAAATTCTTTTTCGCAAATGTGACATACTTTAGCATTTAGAAAATCTTGTTTTTGCTTTGTTGTTAATTTTTCCATTGGTACTGGATTTTGAAAACGGGAATTCACTTTAATTGCTAAATCTTTTAATTCGTTTATAAACCATTGAATACAGTCTTTATCCCGATAAACTTTAGGTTCTGAAGTTGAATCATCGAAACTGCGCTTTGTATAATATGCAACACTTGTGGGGATATGCTTTTGATACGCCGCTTGATCTATTTGAGAATTTGTAACTGGTTCCAGCAAACATTCAATGTCTGCGTATACAGCAAATGGTACATTTTCCTTGTATCTATGATTTTTAAATTTTAATATGTTCCCACCTTCCTTCTCTGTTGGAAGTATGACTCTACAGTTATTTAAATGTTCACAATCAACTCTGTGCTTTATTAGAGATTTTTCAAATTTGAAATGACACAAGCACCTATCACAGAACCATGCGCGACGATTTTCTTTTGTAAACTGTGATTTTATGAGTCGAGATAGATTTTTTATCCACGCAAAGTGATACACTGGATTATTTTCGCTGTCATCAAAATCAGTATTTTCAAGCATTAACAAGTGAATTGTGGGACATTTCGATTTCTCATTACTTATATACAGAGGGACAATCTCATCTTTTTTCCTATTTTCCTCATGTTCTACACCGTAAACATTGATGCGCAATTCATTTATTTTCTCGAATTTTTTTATATTTTCAAAAGTGATGGGAAAACTGATTCCATCATGTTTGAGTTCTGTGTTGAAATGCGGATAAGATCTAGTCTCATCTACATGATTTTTTGCAGGATGAAGAGCGGCCATTACCGACCAGAGAAAACAGTACTCATCACTGTTCTGAACATTCACAACTGCTTTTTTGTCCCTGATAAATTTCGGTAAACTCACAAAAGTTGATGAGCCTACTGTAAAAGGTGCATACTTATTTATATTTACATTTAAATTTATAATTTCTTTCAATTTCCATCCAGATTTTGTTTGCTGGAAATCCTCTACTTTAATCAAAAGTTGCTCTCTGACTTTACTTTCAAACCATTCATTTATTTCAGTTGATTGTAAAATAAGTTCGTTTTTAGTATTAAAAAATTTAATCTCTTCAATTTCCTGGCCGTTTTCAATAGCACTGAATTTTGCAGCTAGGATAACATTTGTTTTTAAACCTGCAACGAAACTTTTCAAAGCGTTTTTTAATCTACAAGTTATCATTGTTTTTGAATCTTCGAGAAAAGTATCTAAATCTTTGTGGGTTAAATTTACAACCAAACCTGTTCTCACTCGACTCTTAAATGCAGACTCCAGATCCTGCCATCTGATCCTGTCTCCTTTCCTGTCCAAACCCTCGTTCACACCAGTTCCACTCTTATGTAGCTTTGTGAATAATCTATTCTTGGATGTCAGTAGGCCAATAGTTGCTTGTAGTTTATTTTTTTTGCCCAAAGATAAATTTTGGTTCCCCTGACGCAAAATTTTATTGAGCCTTCGAATATCCTGGGTGCACTGATGCTTCCAGTATAAGATCTCCGAAGCTGTTGCATTTTCATTCAAAATGTCATATGCATCATCGTAAATCTGGACAACCTTCTTACAGTCCAGTGATTCCATTTTTGAATATTATACTCATAGGATGGTTAGAGGACAACTGGAAAAAAATTCGCTATGAAGTGACTTTTATAGTCAAACAATTTCACAAATATTCCAACGGATGGCACTGTGTGTAAATTTCAAATAATAAGAAGGAGCACTAACCGATTTTCAACACCAGGTGTCGTATATGCCACTGAATGTATGTTAATAATAAGAATTAACTTTTCAAAAGTCTAAAAAGTATATATTAAAGTGTACAAAACTGTACTGTTGTATGAAAACAGTTCAAAAAATATTTCAAATCACTATATCAATGTTCACTTCACTTTACTTTTTTTTATGCTTGCGTATTTCTCAAATGCAGGATGACAACTGAGAGAAATATATGCGAAGCGCGTCTTTTATAGATGCACATTTGCTATCCTTGTCTAGTAACATATTTCCCTCTTTGTCTTAATGTTCTAGAACGTTCTACATTATAATCGACACGTTTGGAATATAATTTTTGCAACGCAAAAATGTAATGCGTCATTAGAATAACCTTTAACTTGTTTACGAAAATTCTTTCTAGAAATTGCGTAGTATAATTTGAAGTATTGCATTATATGATGGAACAAAGTTCTAGAACGTTCTACATTATAATCGATACGTGTGGAATATAATTTTTTGCAACGCAAAATGTAATGCGTCATCAGAAAATAACAAATAACCTTGAAGATGTTTGCAGAAAATTTTTAACCTATGAATTAAATTATTTAGACAGAAAGCAATGAAATCATCCTCGATTTTTATAAAAACTGTATTTTACAGTTGCTTTAGTGGATGATGGAAAATTTTCAAATATTTATTTTGTATTTAGCTTATTTTTTTATAAATTTAAATCTTCAACATGTAATAGGTAAAACTGCCCTTTCCTAAATAAGAGATGAAAAAGATGCTGAAAAACGAGCATATATCTGTGAATAAAAAAGATATGTGACCTCATATCAAGTGTCGTTAAGGAGCGATAAGTGTCGGACAGTGCACTCTTAATATATATAAGTTAAAGCATGTGTGAAAAAGCTTGAAATAAAATGCACGCTGTATTATCTCTCTCTTGAGTCTCGAAATTGTATGCAGTATCTTATTTCATGTAACACATAAAGAGGTTGACGGGACCTAGCATATGGCAAAAGAATGATTATCAAACGTTGTGGTTCGACTAAGAAAGCGAACTTTGCGAGCAGTAAACAGAACTGATCTCTAGAGAACGAAAGCAGAGTCTAATGAAATGTATGCAGCTTGCGACTGTCGATTCATGAATGCTTCTGAAATCAAAACGTCTAAACAAGTCTGGACGTTATCTCACTAGTCCTCGCTCGCTACTGGATACCAGAATAAAGCGATAAGGATCCCGAACATATGACCTACCATAAGGAATCCTTTAGGCACTTTTTTTACCTATATTATTATTCAGTTGGCTTGAAATATTTTTTTTGTATTTCTAATTTTTTTTATCTCCCTTTCTTATCCTTGAGTTCTAGAACGTTCTACATTATAATCGACACGTTTTTGGAATATAATTTTTTGCAACGCAAAATGTAATGCGTCATTGAAA
>CAKNYM010024243.1:0-11623 GCA_932195095.1 Andricus curvator
AAAAAAAAAAGAAAAAAAAAATTTTCTGAGATTGCTGGAAACAAGGAACAAATTTTTAAATGTGTATGAATATAAATAAAGTTATCACGTGAAGTGGGTGATGCCAATTATTGAAGGATTTTGTGGATGATAGAAGGTAAGTCAACTGTATGAATAATTTTTGGCTGTATAAAATTACCTATGTATTTTACACTATATATATTGTTTTAGCTTTCTTATACATGAAACTTTGTAATAGGTACAATTTCGAAAAATTAAAAATTCTTTAATTAAACGATTCTTAATTGATAAATTCCAACATAATACAATGGTCTAAGTCCTTGTTCGTATAACTGTGCTGATGTTATTATACGCTTGTGATTTTTTTTATTCAATCGTTTGGAAAAAAATTTCTTCAGCAAACTAAAAAACTATTTATTAAAAAGCAATCATCACATTTCATTCAAGATTAATACCATGTTTGTAACATAATATTGAATATTTTTAAAATTGTCGATTAGGTGCAAATTGTTCTTAAAATAAAATGCAGCTTTACAATAACCACAAGCATTTGGGTTGGCCAAATATGAAAATTATGCCTTTTATTTTTGAAGCTAATTTTTTGAGAAAAAAATAATTGCTTTGTATTTAGCATTACCATATTTTAAAATTTACCACCTGTAACTACAACTTGGCAATCCTGCAGTGGGACTCCGATGCTGTATCAAAGTCAAAAATCAAACGAATCTCTCTTTCTATCTCCACACGTTAGAAAAAGAGGTCCGTTCGATTTTCCACTCTCGACACGGTATCGAAGTCCCACTGCTGGAATCGAGCGCGGGTGCTTGTTGCAATCACTTATGTTACGGTACTTCCCATCTTTTTCTGGAATTCTGTAGACCTTGATGAAAGTGATTCCAACTTTTGCATGTAGAGCTACTGCGCCTGCCTGGCGTAAGCGGCTCTCTTTGGCCGCTAATGGCGCGTAATTCAAACTGAGTATATTTTTCAATTATTTAAATTAAAACAAATAAATATTATAAATGAGTACTTTTAAATCGTTATAGAAAAATTTTTCTTGTAAGAAAAAAAATTGGTAATGAAATGTAAGTTGACCTTCGGAATTCAATTCAAATAAGCTATTATTTACTGAATATACGCATTATTATTTTATTTATCACCTTGCACCACAAATTATGTAATTTATGATATTGATGTGCAATTTATAATAATTATTTATTTTAATTTTAATAATTGTTTATTATACACGATTTGAATTGCACGCCAAAAGCGACCAATGAGGGCCGCTGCGGCAGGCAAGCGCAGTAGCTCTGCATGCCAAACTTGGGATCATGATCGTTTCCGATCTTTTGCGGCAGACATATTCATCAGAATAAGCAGTGAGGTAAGTCAAGTAAAATCCTTCAATATCTCTGTAATCCTTTTTAAAATAATTATAAATAATTTATTTATTTGATTATCTCTAATGTATATTTTTCAATGCCTAAACAATTTAAAACTTTGTTTCAAATTGCGTATACTTAATGTATAGCAAAGAATCTAACCTCAAAATTAGTACATTTAAAAAGAACTTTTGATCATAATTCAAAACAATATTGATTATAATTTGCTTTCCCTACAGCTATTGCGTTTTATATTACTTTTTTAATTTAAAAATCTGAAACTTTGTGCGAAAATGATTGTGATGTAGGAAAATTATACACGTGTATAATTTGTCTACACCGCAATGAGTTGGAACTACATTATTTCTGGGACCAGTCACAGGCAGTGATGGGTAAGTAAAATACTCGTGGTAATTTACTTGGTTTTCTACGGTAATTTACCTGGTATTTTACGTCATCAGTTTTCTACATGATGTAAATTACGTCTTGTTCTATATATGAGGGCGCCACCTCTGAGGCGTGAAATTAAAAACTTGAATCAGACAGCCAATCAGAGGTTTTCTACATGTATTTTACACATTCGAGGTATTTTACGTAAAATACCTCCTTTAGGTATTATACGTAAAAAACTTCCAGTTACACGTAACTGCACATCTCTGGTTGACATGATTAGTTTTTAATTAACAATATAGGCATTAAAAAAAACCCTTACGAATTCCGATACCAGAAATCCAAAAAAGTGAGGTTATGCACAGTTCTACAGATCCGCCATCTTTGCACGTAATTTACTAGGTATTTTACCTGTTTTCGACGTAAAATACTTCACTTAGGTATTTTACGTTAAAAACCTCCAGTTACGCGTAACTGCACATCTCTGGTCACAGGGGTACCTTCCCCTCATTGCAACTATTTGTTGGAATCACTTTCAGCAAGGTCTACAGAATTCCAGAAAATGATGGGAAGTACCGTAACATAAGTGATTGCAACAAGCACCCGCGCTCGATTCCAGGAGTGGCACTCCGATACCGTGTCGAAAGTGGAAAATCGAACGGACCTCTTTTTCTAACGTGTGGAGATAGAAAGAGAGATTCGTTCGATTTTTCACTTCGAAACAGCTAAAATTTCTTTGCTATTCAGTCCAATAAGTAGATTTAAAGTAAATGTAAGTCAAAATTTTACGATTCAAACTCTGAACTTTTGCGTTCGTAGCTTTCAGCGCCGCCAAAGGGATGTCACCGACTCGAATAATTTGTCACAAATTTAACGTCCTTATATACCTCTGCTTGCCGACAGTGTCAGGCAGCCTGTCTAGAGAAACATAACCTCCCACCTGTCACAATATGTTCACAGCCATTAATTCCAAAACTTTTGTACAAATAGCCGATACGACGTTCTGAGCCATTAATCACGAAATGTCGTGATTAATGGGCATTGCCAAATATTTTTAATAATTTTACATTGGCAACCGAATTTTATTTTTATTACCGTAATATATATAAATGGTCAAAATGTTCGTAAAAATAGATGTCATCGAAAGTAATTATTTTTCAGGAAGTGATAGGAAAAGTGATTGGTAACAACTTTCGCTTTGCCAGTCAGCCTTTTGGATATTCGGCTCATTTTGGATACAGAAGCCAAAACCACTGCAGCGAATCCGGTGACCGGAATTTTTCTCTAATGTACCTAGGGTTGTCAGGGAATTTTTATGTACGTCGAAAAACCTGGAAATATCAGGGAATTTGTTCGAGATCGTGCTTATTTTTTTTAATTGCAATATAAAATTGAAAATTTAATTATTTAACTTTGGGTTGAAAATTGATCTTTTTTAGTTTATAATTCATCTCTTTTGATAGTAAATAATCTTTATGGTATAAAATTCATATTTTAATTTAAAAAATCAATTATTCTAGTCAAAAATTCATTATTTCAGTTCAAAAATCTACTATTTCAGTAGAAAATTCATCATTTCTGTTGAAAAGTAATCACTTTCTTGGATAATATAACTATTTTTTTTTAATTACAATTTTTTTGGTTGGAAATAACATTTTTTTTAAACTAAAAATGTAACTATTCTATTGGAGATTCGTGTATTTTGAAGCAATGCATCTTTTCTGTTAAAAATTAATCTTCTCGGTTGAAAATTTATGTTTTCATTTAAAAATTCTACTTTTTGGTTGAAAATTTGTCTTTTTTAGTTAAAAGTGCAACTACTTCATTGACAATTCATTTTTTTTTTGAAAAATCGACGTTTTTGTTAGAAAGTTAATCTTCTTGTCTGAAAATTCATCTATTTGCCTGAAAATTCAAGTATGTTAGTTAATTATTCATCATTTGAAATGAAAAATCATCGTTGTGGTTTAAAATAAAACTACTTGGTTAAAAGATAAACTCTTTCGTTTAAAAATCATCTATTCCAGTTGAAGATTCATCATTTTTGTTCAAAATTCATCTATTCCGGTTAAAGATTCATCATTTTACTTGAAAATTCTGCTATTCCAGTTGAAAATTTGATTCAAAGTTCGATTTGAAATATTTTCGGGCATTTTCAAAGATTTCAAGGCATTTCCAAGAGCTTAAAAAAGTCTAAAGGAATTTCAAAAGATTTCAAAGGATTTGATTTTAAAGTATTTTGAAAGATTCCAAAGAATTTTCAATAGATTGAAATAATTTTAAGGAAATTCCAAGGTTTTTCAAGAGCTTAAAAAAGTTTCAAGGAATTTGAAAACATTTCAAAGGATTTCATTTCAAAGGATTTCAATAGATTGTAAAGAATTTCAAAGATATTAGGAGATTGGAAGAGATTCCAAATAATTTTCAAAAGATTTATATAATTTTAAGGAATTTCAAAGGATTTAATAAATGTTAGGGTATTTTTAAAAATTCTAATGAATTTTTAAGAGCGTTACAATGTTTAAGGGATTTCAAAGGATATGACATATTTTAGGGCATTTAAAAAGATTAAAAGACATTTTCAAGAGATTTAAAACAGTTGGATTGACAAGGTTTTAAACAACATTCATATGGTCGTATAAAAAATTTCGGAACTTATGGAAGGATTTTACATAATCAGATTTCCGAGGATTTCAATGATTTTAAGGGATTCAAAAAGCTGTGAGGGTAGTTTAATAAATTTTCTATAATTTCAGGAAATATCAGATTTCATAGAATTCCACGGGATTTTATAATATTTTAATTCGTGGATTCTTTTGAATTTCCTTTAACTTTCCTACACTTATTTCAAACTTACTGAATTCAATTAATGTTTTTATATTTTGAAATTGTTTCCAATGCACTTTGGTTTTTCTTTCATTCACATTGCATTTTTATGAATTTTGTCGAATTATTCTCATTTCCCTTAAATTGGTCTAAATTTATCCCAATTTGACGGAGATCAGTGTCATTTTTTCATTTTTCCCAACTTGAATTCTTCTGAAGCCTTCTGAATCGAATTTTTGAATTCTTTAAAATTTAGAAGTACATTAGTAGCATTATTAATGCACGTGATTCACTTTTTTCGTTAGAAGTTACTTTTTTAAACTTTTTTTTTCATTAAATTTCTAATTACAGAGTGCACAGTCTTCCCCTTTTTTTCTCAGTTTCCCCTTTTTTCTTGAACTTCCCCTTTTCCTCCTATTCTAAAAAAATGTCCCCTGTACGCGGAAAATTCTCTGTAATTAGTAAGTGTACCCATTATTGAATAATAATTAAAGCAATTATAGCACTTGAATAAATTATTTATGAATAAACAAGGTACACGTTTCAAGTTCTGAAATATTAAAAATAAATACTTTAAAAAAAATTTTGAACCTGAAACATTTTAAAGCATGTTGAGAATGTGAAAACTGGAGTCAGAAGTGCAATATAATCCAATATAAAATTGGAACAGTTACGAAATATATAGTGCATACTTTTCAAATAAGTATTAGAAGGTGAACACTAGGGTTGCCCTTATTTTTCACTTTTAGAATTTCTCTGCTCTCACCCCCCTGTTTTGTTTGAATGCCCAAAAAAAATCTCACAAATAATTCCGTGTTTCAGTCATTCGTTAACTAATATTCAATTGTTTAAACAATAATAATGTGTTGAAATATTTTTTTTCTTCAGTTAACTCAATAAATGAACATATTTTCTAGACTTTATGAGTTATTTAATCAATGTTAACAATAAAATAATTTGTTGAAATAATTTTGCAATTATTTGAATAATACGTATTTGTTCAAGTATATATTTTACCTAAAATAAAGCAGGAAAAACATTTTATCTCACTTACTTTTCGACAAGTTTTAATATTTTTGAGTACTACTTTGTTTATCATGAATACTCTCAGATGTTTGAACAAATTAAAATTTTTCAAACAATTTTTTGTTTACATATTTTTTTTTGCTATTTTTCGAGAGATTGCAATATTTTTATGTTCTAATTTGCTTTTTAAGAATACTCTTAAATGCTTAAACAAATTAAAATTGTTTAGACACTTCAATATAAGTTAGAAAATGACTGGGCATTCTTAAATTACCGATTAATGATTTTTTTTTAAACTTACAAAAAGCGTCAGTAAACCGCAATATTACGTAAAAGTCAAATTTGTCACTTATGGGATCTTCTTTGGGGACCCATAGGAGTGCCTTAAAATTATTCAACCTTAATCTTTATGATTGATTCTTATTCTCTGACGAATTCTGATCAATATACTGAAACATGGAATTATTCGTAACATATTATCGCGTTTAAATATTAGATTTACAAAAAGCTAACTTTTTTCCATGTAAAATCAATGGGGAACTTCATGGTGTTTGCGCCACCCCTAAATATTAACCGATTTTGCTCAAATTTGAAGGGGATTTTTTTTGGCATTCGAACAAAAGTAGGGAGTGACAGCAGAGAAATACGAGAGAGAAAAAAATCCTCCAAGTATAAATAAGAACCACCCTAGTGAACACTTTTTAGTTTAAATGTACAAGGTTAAATACCTACTTGAAAAATGGAATATTACAAATTTATCAACTGCAATATTAATGTTCTAACTTGAGCAATTTTTAATTTGAGTTGACGAGCAGAAGAAAATTACGAAATATAAGGCCATGTGAGCGCAAGCTCAAAATTTGTTTTCACGTTTTTTTTCAAAACCAACTCACGTTCACACGAAACGCGATATCGAGTTGAGAATTTAGGAAACTAAATATGAAGCACTAAGAAATGTAGGTCTGGTCCTATATTTTTATAATTATGAAAAAAGCACAACATTTTTTTTTATAATTTTAATAATGTAGGACCAGACCGCGTTTGTTATTGCTTCATATTCAGTTTCCCAAATGTTCAATTCTATATCGTGTTTCGTGTGAACTTAAACCTTAAATTTTTTGCTCAGTAACAATTTTTTTCAAAGAACCAAAGAAAAATGTTATTATTTTGCTTTTTCGGGGAAAAAACTTTTGTCCCGATTTAGGATTTTTGAGATTTCATTTTCTTTTGCGATTTCAGCTGAAGTAATTTCAGGTTCCAATCAATCAACAAACATGTTTTTGTACATGTTCAAACAAATTGTAATAAGGCAAATTTTTGTTGGAATGTTCAACATTTTAAACTGTAAATTCAAAAAAGGGAACAGAATATATTAACCGATTTCAATATTTTTTTCTTTACTTATTTTGGATGTCGACCCACAAATTGTTATCCTTCAGCTCAAACGATTCGATTAATTTTAGCATTTTTACTACGCTCTACTGAAGAGTGTAGTTTTAAATTTACAACGCAAAAATATGCATTTTCTACCAATGTAATTGAATTTTGGACTAAAAAAGACGAGTTTTTCAACAAAATAAATGATTTTTCAACTGCAAGAGATTAATTTGTTATAAAAAATGGAATAGCTACATTTTTAGTGAAAAAATTAATTCCCAACAAGAAAAATAAACTTAACCAGATTTGTTATATTTTTAACCAAAGAAATTAACTTTTAACTACAATGATGCATTATCAATGCAAATTTTTTTTTAACCAAATGATTGCATTTTCAACACAGAAGATGAATTTTATACAAAAAAGACAAATTTTTAACAAAATAAATTTCAACGTTCAATGTAAAAAAAGAGACCTGAAAAAAGTTGAATGAAGTTACGTTTGTTAGGTAATGAGCGTAATAATTTGCAGTTTTCGAAATTCTTTTTCGGACGTCTATAGGCCGTCCAAAAGACGTCCACTAGACGTCAGTTTCAACGTACATATAAAAACATTTCTTAAAATCATTGTTGATAAAATTCATGATAGATTCATAAGTTGTATGATTTTTCTAACAAATTTGAATATCGATTGCATTATTGGGGCAGTTGTCAACTAAAAAATTGTTTTTTCTCGATTCCAGACCTTTTAATTGGGAATTTCATAATAATTTCAGCAAAATTCATAAGTAGTTCATACATTTTATGATTTTTATAACAAATTTATTCAAGAAATTATGAATGTTGCTGAAATGATCATGAAGTTCACAATTAAAAGGACTCACATAAAAAAAAGAAGTTTTCCGTCGACAAATGCCTGCATAATGCATTTGTTTCATATATTTTTTGATAAAAGACAAACAATTTATCAACTTTCAAAGCTGATAACTTTTTTAACCGAACCAAACTCCATAATAAAAAAGTAAAACCTTTAAAAAACCTTTTGTTGGTAAAAGGGCCCTTATGGCCGCTCATCGTAGAAAAACTGTTGTAATTGTTATTATATGCTATAATAATATCACTGCTGCAATTTTCCATGTTTATGGTAGTATTGTTTGATTTCATTAGAAATCTGTTTAACTTCCAGCTGTGTGATTTTTGCTTACCGAAACTTTAACTTTGATTTTCTCGAAATGAGGTTTTATGAATTTCCAACTTCAAAAATACGCCGCCGATATGTTTTTCATCATAAATTGAGCTGTGTCCGTTGAGCGATAAAGTCGATTTTTCGTTTGGAAAGATAATATGTTAGGACGTCTTTTGGACGTCCAAAAGACGTCCATTTGACGTCCGTTTCAACGTACATATAACGTAAAGATAACGCTCATGATTAGTTCATAAATTTTATGATTTTTCTAACAAATTGAATTAAAAACTTATGAATTTAGCTGAAATTACCATGAAGTTCCCTATTACAAGGACTGACATCGAAAAAAACCGAAGTTTTCCGTCGACAAATGCTCGAATAATGTATTGTTAAATATATTTTCGGAAAAAAAGAGAGTTTACAATGCATAATTCTCAAATCTTTTATTTAAAAATTTCTTAATTTAGGTCTTTATTTTGCAAAGTACATTTTCAATTTGAAAAATTTGAACCTTCAGTTTTGAAGAATAACAAAATTAAAAGCGTTTGAATTAAAAATTTTTTGTTAAACGACTGTTTAAGTTGAAGGGAGTTGGAGGGGAGGAAATTATGGTTTTCAATTTTTATTTTAATTGGAAGAGGCCTTTTTGTGATTCTATCATTATTATTGGCTTGGTAAAGATGAAATTTTGGTTACTTATTTTAGATTGGAAGAGGCCCTTTTTTGTTTTTAACATGTTTATTGAGTCGGAAGAGATGAAATTATGCTTATTTTTTCTGCATTAGAAGAGACAATTTTCTTCTTTTAACATTTTTCTGGAGTTGGAAGGGACAAAATGTTGTAATTCATATCATATCACTGCTGAAATTTTTTAATTTTTATGATCGTATTGTTTGATTTCATTAGAAAAGTGTTTTACTTCCAGCTGTGTGATTTTTTCTTACCTAAACTTTAATTTTGATTTTCTCGAAATAAGGCTTTATGAATTTCCAGCTTGAAAAATACCCCTCCGACACGTTTTTCATCATGAATTTAGGTGTGACCGTTAAGCGATAAACTCGATTTTTTGTTTGGAAAAATAATATGTTAGGACGTCTTTTGGACGTCCAAAAGACGTCCATTAGACGTCCGTTTCAACGTACATATAACAACATTTCTTAAAATCATTGCTGATAACGTTCATGATTAGTTCATAAATGTTATGATTTTTGTAACAAATTTAATTAAAAAGTTATGAATGTTGCTGAAATTACCATGAAGCTCCCTATTAAAAGGACTGACATTGAAAAAAACCGAAGTTTTCCGTCGACAAATCTTCGAATAATGTTTTGGTAAATATATTTTTGGAAAAAAAGTCAAACAATTAACATTTCAAGCTCACAACTTTTTTAATTTTTCAGTATAAATGTAGTATTTTTTTTATTTGTTCAAAATTATGCCAGGAATCCGATCCCCAACCAAGTTCCATAATAAAAAAGTAGAACCTTTAAAAAACATTCTTTTGAAAAATTTGAACCTTCAGTTTTGAAGAATAACAAAATTAAAAGCGTTTGAATTTAAAAGTTTTTGTTAAACGACTGTTTAAGTTGAAGGGAGTTGGAGGGGAGGAAATTATGGTTTTCAATTTTTATTTGAATTGGAAGAGGCCTTCTTGTGATTCTATCATTTTTATTGGGTTGGTAAAGATGAAATATTGGTTACTTTTTTTTAGATTGGAAGAGGCCCTTTTTTGTTTTTAACATGTTTATTGAGTAGGAAGAGATGAAATTATGCTTATTTTTTCTGCATTAGAAGAGGCAATTTTCTTCTTTTAACATTTTTCTGGAGTTGAAAGGGACAAAATGTTGTATCTCATATCATATCACTGCTGAAATTTTTTAATTTTTATGATCGTATTGTTTGATTTCATTAGAAAAGTGTTTTACTTCCAGCTGTGTGATTTTTTCTTACCTAAACTTTAATTTTGATTTTCTCGAAATAAGGCTTTATGAATTTCCAACTTGAAAAATACCCCTCCGACACGTTTTTCATCATGAATTGAGGTGTGACCGTTGAGCGATAAACTAGATTTTTTGTTTGGAAAAATAATATGTTAGGTCGTCTTTTGGACGTCCAAAAGACGTCCATTAGACGTCCGTTTCAACGTACATATAACAACATTTCTTAAAATCATTGCTGATAACGTTCATGATTAGTTCATAAATTTTATGATTTTTGTAACAAATTTAATTCAAAAGTTATGAATGTTGCTGAAATTACCATGAAGTTCCCTATTAAAAGGACTGACATCGAAAAAAACCGAAGTTTCCGTCGACAAATCCTCGAATAATGTATTGTTAAATATATTTTTGAAAAAAAAGTCAAACAATTAACATTTCAAGCTCACAACTTTTTTAATTTTTCAGTATAAATGTAGTATTTTTTTTATTTGTTCAAAATTATGCCAGGAATTCGATCCCGAACCAAGTTCCATAATAAAAAAGTAGAACCTTTAAAAAACATTTTTTTGGTAAGGGGCCCTTATGGCCGCTCATCTTGGAAAAACGATTGTAATTGTTATTGTCTGCTATAATAATATCACTGCTGCAATTTCTTAATTTTTATGATCGTATTGTTTGATTTCATTAAAAAAACTGTTTTACTTCCAGCTGTGTGATTTTTCCTTACCTAAACTTTAATTTTGATTTTCTCGAAATGAGGTTTTATGTATTTCCAACTTCAAAAATACCCCCCTGACACGTTTTTCATCATGAATTGAGGTTTGTCCGTTGAGCGATAAACTCGATTTTTTGTTTGGAAAAATAATATGTTAGGACGTCTATTGGACGTCCAAAAGACGTCCATTAGACGTCCGTTTTAACGTATATATAAAAACATTTATTAAAATCATTGCTGATAACGTTCATGATTAGTTCATAAGTTTTATGATTTTTGTAAAAAATTTGACTAAAAAATGCATTCTTCGGGCAATTGTCGACTGAAAAAGTAGTTTTTTCTTCGATGTCAGACTTTTTAATTGAGAATTTCGTGATAATTTCAGCAAAATTCATAATTAGTTCATGAATTTTATGATTTTTCTAAAAAATTTAATTTAAAAATTATGAATGTAGCCGAAATTATCATGAAGTTCCCAATTAAAAGGACTGAAATAAAAAAAATTTGTCTTCTTTTTTTTGCTTGCTGAAAAAATGGTTTACCTACAAAAAAGCATTCCTAAAAAATGTAGTGTATATTGCAGCAATATTGCCTAAAGAAATACAAATTGTAAAAGGTGGGCTTTATGAGAAAATCCAATTTCAATATTTTCAGAAAAATAACCGCGATTTTGTTATTTTCAAAAATTATTATATTTTCTTTTGATCATTTGATAGATCCAGGGTTTCTCAATCATTTACAAAAACAGATATCCAAATATATATGTAACCGGCAGAAAGACG
>CAKNYM010024244.1:0-18591 GCA_932195095.1 Andricus curvator
CCATAGTCCGGTTCAGAGTGGTTAGTGAATCACCCCATCACCGTTTATACGACACCCCGATACCTTCCGCATCGCCATCGACGCTGCCTCCAGCATCGCCAACGACGCTGCTTCCAACACCACCACCCACGCTGCCCCCAACCTCATCACCTGCTCTCGGGTTAAGCCTTTGAGAAATTAACATTGCTTGTGGGCCAGCAGGTCCCACCACCAAATTGTAAGTTGGATAAATAAACCACACTTTATTATTAAATGTTTTCCCATGATTGACTTCACCCGCTTCTCGACGTTCCAAATCCCACCCTGTGTGAAAAGTAAGGCAGTGTCATTTGTGGTGCAGTAGAACATTCAAATCGCCACAGGGGTCGAAGGATAGCGAACGTAGTCAGAACGGAAGGAGAAGGATAACCGTAAATATTTCGACAGAAAACAAAGAACTGGGGAAAGACAAAAAAGGGTCGGGTTAGATGAAATTAATTCAGGGATCGAGAAAGAGGTTGCAATTAGCTTAATAGATTATTATCTATCAAGCTAAATTAAGAAAAAGGGAAATAATTACCCTCAGGGAATATGATTCGAAAATAATACAAGAATAGAACCAATATTTAGAGGGGGATGAGGAAGATACAGGCAATTATAGGTGATTTTCGTTGTTAGATACAGGATAACAAATATTAGCATCAATTATGGATGAAAGGATTAAAAATTGGATGGAGAAGCCAGGGCTACACAAAGAGTAAGGCAGTATTCCGGAAAAAAACGATCAACCAGGGATCACATTTTTGTGCTCAATTTCTTAATAAACAATAAACTAAAGACAGAAAGGGGTAAGCTTTACGTGGCTTTCATAGATTTCAGAAAAGTATTTGTTACTGTAGATTGCGACTTACTATTTCAAAAACTATACACGCTAGGAATCAGGGGAAGAATGATTAAGATGATCAAAGACGACATGGATGAAATTTGGGAGCAAAAAAGTCAGGGGAAGACTGTGATCGATAAAAAGAAAATTTTTGCTTTAAAGTTTGCTGACGACTTTGCAATTGTTTCAGATTTACAAAAACGTCTTTTTTTCTTATGTAAAATACGTGCTGAACTTCATGGGGCTTGCGGAACCTCTAAATATTATTCAAAAATATTTTTGCATTCAAGAAATTTGCTCCGCTACGCGTTCCTAAAAACTTCAATAAAGCTGCTAGGTTAACTAGGTTCATTTCATAAAATCAGGAACCTTGTTCAAACTAAGATTAGAGATGCGTTCAATCAATACAATTACATATAACGAGATTGCACATAGTGCCCAAGTGGGAATCTATTGATAGTAATTTTCCGCCTGATGACCTATTAAAATTTTTTTTACATTCCCAGTTCCAGATTTATCATCATCTTCCACTACCCCACTCAATTCAACATTTAATGACTCTGACTTCTTGTTCAAGGGCATCAAACCTGAAATACTTTTGGAAAAAACACTTGAAATCAAATCGAACGCCATTGGAACTGAACTTGAAAAAATTGTTCACCTGCAACTTTGCAAATTTCTCGAAACAACTAAGGCCATTGACCCAATGCAATCAGGGTTTCGAGCGTAGCGCAGCACTCTTGATGCTTCCCTTAAAGTAAAGACGGATCTCAAATTAGCAATGAATAAAAAGGGAGATCACCATTGTTGTCCTGTTTGCCTGTTCGAAGGCTTTTGATATGGTTAATCATAAGTTACTCCTACAAAAGTTAGGATCTTTTAACGTGTCATGCTCTGTCATCAAATAGTTTCAATCCTATTGGCGAGTGAGGATCCTAAGGGCTCCATTCCGGCATCCTTTCTCTTCAATTTGTTCACCTCTGACCTTGGAAGTGCACTTTAACATTGCAGCTACCACAAATATGCTGACGATATCAAAATTTACTTATCGGGACCAATTTCTTCACTAAGTAGATTACCTGCTCTGGTCCAGGAGGATATCGATTACGTTATGCTTTGGGCCTGGAAGAATGGACTTAACCCGGGCAGAACTCAGGCAATTTTTATTGGACCTACTTCATCTCCGTCGCTTGAAACTCTGGCATCATTTCAGCCCCTCTGTATTGAAAGTCTCACTATCCCTTTCTCGAATGTAGTTAAAGATCTGGGATATTTCTATAATCGTACCTTGTCCTGGAAGGAACAGGTACAGAGCATCTTGAGGAAAACATACGGAATTCTACAACAACTATATAGGAATAAGGACTCTTTACCTACCTTCACTTCCAAACTTTTGGTTAAGAGACTAATTTTGCCCCACTTCGACTACGGTTGTTTAGCATATGACGATTAGACCGACGATTTAACTGTAAAACTCGAGCGTGTCATAAATTCTAGTGTCCGTTTTATCTACAATTTGCCTGAATACGAACACATAAATCCATACCGACATAAGGCTGGTCTGCTTAATGATGCCAAGAGAAGAAAATTCTTTATAAGTAATTTGCTCTACACTCTTTCAGAACAAAGCTCCTGAGAATATATTCCATTGCACAGAACTTGTGAGCTTCGAAGTTCATTTATAGCAAGAGGTGCCTGTTTATGGAATAAACAACCATTTGATATTAGAAATGCACCTTCCATGTTTCATTTCAAAAATTGCTTTTTTGAATATTTGTACAATACTTTCAACCCAATTTTTGAAATTACTCACTCTAAAACTGTTATATTTAACACTCCAACATATTATGTTTAAATTTTCCTTTTGTTTTTATTCACTTTTGTAAATTGTTACTTCTTATACACACAGTGGTCCCTCTCTATTTATGCTTTATTAGGCACAAGAGCCTGTAATTAATCACCCAATGTTCGTAAATCTGTATTAATCTCATACCTAATCTGATACGAATTCTGAGGTCGACTCTATTTATTACATTCTCATTCTAATGAGAAGGTATTGGTTTTATGTAAAATTTGACATAGTCGGTTTTCATCAAATCTCCACGTTTTGAGACCCCCTGAGCTAGAAAAAACGATTTTTACGAAGGTGTCTGTCTGTCTGTAGTCTGTCTGTCTGTCTGTAGCCACGATAACTTTCGAAAAAATGATCAGATTTGATTGAGCTTTGGCACACTTTTTTATGGCCGAAAAATAGAGAACGAGTTCGTTAACCAGCTATTTTGGATGAAAATCCAAAAAGTGAGCACATTTTGAAAATTTTTGAGACCACTTTTTTGGAAGATTTGAAAATTCCATGTACGGTTATTAGTAGTACGCAAAATGACGAACAAAATATTCTTATGACTTTTCGTGATAAAAAAAAAATTACTGGAGTTATAGCATTTTCAAAATTCCAAAAAACAAACGAAAATGAACATTTTAAGCCGAAAAACGCACGATATGAAAAAAAGTCAAGAGGAGAAAAACGTTGATTTTTGAACACCCTATAATATTTTCATAACAACTTTTTGAATTTTTTGAAAAATAAAAAATTCAAATTTTGATCGCACAAAAAATTAATGAAAAATCAAAAAAGCCATTTTGCTGTCAAACTATGCAAGATACCAGAAAAGATCATCTCACCAAAATTGTGCACCTAAAAAAGATGTACAAATTTCTTATCATTCACTTTTTGATATGACGCGCATTTTTTGTTTTATTCGTAAAAAACAGCATTGAAAATAGAAAAATCAAATTTTCAGACGAATATTACCAGCTACGAAAAAATTACCGAAACAAAATTTATTCATCCAAGGAAGAGGTACAAATTTTTTGTGACTCATGTTTCGATAGGATGCGTGGTTTTTGTTTAATTCGTGAAAATAACATTGACAGTAAAAAAAAATCAAATTTTTGAAAAAACAATGCAAGGTACGAAAACATATAAATGAACACAAATTGTGCATTCAAAAGAGACTTACAAACCCGTAATCAATTTTTGTGGTAAGAATATATTCAAAATGAAAAAATTAACTTTTTTGATAAACGGCACAAGCTAAAATAAAATGTTAACTAATAAAATTTGTCGCCTGAATTATATCATTACTTTTCATTTGAAATCAAATACCAATTTAGTAATTTGTATATGAAGAACATATAACACGAAGCACAAAGTGCGCGCTCAGTGTATTTACCAAATCGCACGCCGTAAGTGCGCTCAAACTTTGTTGTTTCTATCATACGGTTCAAATGATTTTCAAATCAAATATCGAGCGCGAAGCGCGAGTGTCTGGATGAGAATGTGTTCCTTAAGGTCGATAGAACCTTGAGTAAATAAAGTTCCTTTTCAGTCTAAAATAAAAACAAATTTAACAATCACTTAATATGTAGAGGTTTTGATAATTTTATAATATTTGCAAACAAACTTTTTCTTTTCATCGAAGTCGAACACGAAGTTCAAAAATCTAGAGGAGCCGAGCGTAAAGCGCGATGCAAATACGCCCGAGCGCATAGCGCGAGGTGAATACATAATCGAGCGCGAAGCGCGAGATAAATATATGATCGAGCGCGAAGCGCGAGATCCAACAGTCGCGCGCCTTAGGCGCGCTCAAACTTGCGAGCGAAGCGAGCTGCGCGCGAAGCGCGCCATGAGAATGTGCCCGCGAAGCGGGCAGATGTTTTAGATTGTAGATCTAGTTATAAGATTGATCATGCAATCAATATAATTATAATTCTATCAAAAACAGAAATAAAAATGAAAAAATCTGGCTTCTTTAAAGACGACTTGGACTTATTCCTCCAAAACACTCGGTTCCTGATAAAAATTTCTCCCCTGCAGATCTTTTAACAGCGTTCACCACAAAATCCACACTCCTTGCAAACAGCATTCCTTCCCCGTCCTAAGTTCCCTCTACTTTTGATGATACTAAATTATTCTTTTCTGACATATCGCAAGAAACCCTAATTAAAAAACTCTTCAACGTAAATTCAAATGCTCAAGGATCTGATGGTATTTCAATTAAAATGATTTGCTTAGCTTTACCAGTCATAGGTCCTATTCTCTTGCATGTCTATAATGCATCTCTACAGGTGGGAATATTTCCTGATACCTGGAAAGAGAGGGTTATTCGCACTGGTCCTAAAATATCTAAGCATACCTCTCCCAAAGATAATTAGAAATGCACCTTCACAATATCACTTTAGAAAACTCCTTTTTGGTCACTTGTTTGAAACTTCAAATCCTACTCTCGAAATGACACGAAATGACATTGGTAACACTTAAATCCTTAAGTTAAAAACATATATAAGCGTGCATACTTAACATGAATGTATTTACTTTTAAGAATGTATGTTTGTGTATGTACTTTTACAGTATTACTCGTAATAGACCGCATCTAATTATGTCCCAGATAAAAATTTGCTCACAACTTGCCCGCATGGTGTTTGCACGCGTGTCGACCGATCGGCACGATGTGAGGGCAACAGGGCAGACATATGGGTCCTCATATGCGCCGCACGCGTGTCGGCACGTGCCTGCCAGCGTCGTGTTAGCATGCAAGTGTTTTGAGTTATAATTATTGAAAACAAGATGTTAAAAATAACATAAGTAACAGGAAACATTGTATGCCGTTTTTAAGAAGAGACTCCTGTGTTGAAAGTTCTTTCACAACTGATGATGCAACAGGTGTTTATTCCAAAAGCGACATACACAAAATTATTCCTGCTACCTCTTAAATAATGTATTAGCGAGAAATATATATTTATCTGAAAATATTTTTTTATTTCGAACAATTTAAATTATTCAACACAGAATGTTTATTCAACACTTTTGTTAAAAAACAAACGGATTATAAAGAACACTATAGTTTTGAATCTTCCAGTTAATTACTTTCAATTGTTTTTCTAGTTGTATATTTTTCTTTATTTTTATCATTTGACTATAAAATACTCATGGTCCGTTTTCACGGAGCTAAAATTTTAGAGTTCAAAGAATTATTTTTAAACAATTACAACTCTTGCCGACTTTGTTCTTTGCCTAAAAATTTGTTTATACTCCAAGCTAATTTTCCGAAGCAAAACCCAAGAGGAAATGTTTATTTAATTTGAATAAAAATAATTATTCACTTTTATTTCGACTTTTTGTCAGTAAAATAAACTTGGAAAATAACAAAAATTTAGAGCATGATGCAAATTTGATCAGAGTTTTATTTTTACACAACTGCTACATTATGTTTTTAGTAATAATGCGCTTTTTGTGCCGCACTCTTCACCGCACGATATATGCCGACATTTTGCTCTAAGTACCTGACGAGCATGATAGACGCACACTGTGCTGCATATAATGCAGACCGTGTGCGGGCACTATGCGGGATTACTTATTACCCTCAGAACGTGCTGTCACTGTGCTTGCATTGTTGCCGACACATCGTGCTTGCACGCCATGCAACCATGTGCATCCGCATGCATTGTTATCTGGGGTGTATTATAGTTTATTTCTTTACTCTTGTTAAGTACCTATTTTCAATTTCAATCGTTAAATCGATCACCGTCACATTTTAATTCTAATATGTATCACCTGTTCCTTATAGTTCCATCTAGCCCTAAGAACTTTTCATGATTAAATACAAATACAAATACGAAATTCGCCCTTTTGCATTGAACTGAATACAAGATGAAAATTCCGGTATTTTAATATTAATGTTTAGGGTGAACGATTCACCCATGATGATATCTGTATATGATATGATGATTGTGTATGATGATTGATTGCAAGCAATCACTTGCGCTTTATAGAGTATATTCGCTCACGTCAATTGGAGTTGTGAATGTTAGGCAATAGTATATTGCATTACAAGTGGTAGGCGATGGCCTTTTCGTGACAAGTGCAGTGTTTTTAGGACGAGTCGTAGGTGAGGGCACCGAAGGTGCCCGAACCGAAGACGAGTCTAAAAACACTGCACGAGTCAAGAAAAGGGCCTACCACGAGACATGCACGAAACTTTTTACAACAAGATCATGAAAAGTTTGAAAAAAACGCTACCTGATCGAAGTTGCGGTGGGGGGGCGGTCCAGGGTGCAGCCCTGGTGGGGGTGCAGGGGGCGAAGGCTTCGCTGGGGGGTTCGGGGGGCGAAGCCCCCCGTCTGGAAAAAAACCAACCAACAAACGCGTGACAGCATTCAGAAATAAGGTTATGAAAGCCGGTAGCCTCTCCGCCGCTAGGTGCGGTATAGTTGCTCAAGTCAAAGTTGCGGGAAAATTTAAATTAGATAAATGAATGTCGCGAGACGAGCGCGCTACAGTTGTCGCTGAAAACATCGACCTATTTCCGTCTTTATCTAACTATCTTCCTTTCACTTATTGTGAAAATGTGGAATGCTTACGAAAAGAGGCCTTTTCGTAAGCATTCCTCATTTCGTACGTTCTTTATTCGCATCGTTCGAAATGCGCCACATTACACACAGATCATAAGTACGAAAACACGCCATTTTCATGATAGTGTTGTAAAAAAGTATTTTTAACTTTGAAATTTATCTCCGTGAAAAGACAGCCAGACGAGTTACATAACCTAATCCAAACGCGTGGAAAATGAAAAAAACTAAGAAGGGGAATCCCATGGTCTCCGTCGATAAGGTAGATCTCAGATATATCGACTGAGGCGAGAATCATGCCAGGAATCTGCATTGCTGAGTGAGGTTTACACCTGAGGTCGGTAAGTTAGTATGAAACAGAACCTTTTTTGCTCGATAACATACGAGGGATAGCTCTGTCCAATTTCAGAAACTCAAAAGTTTGAACGCATCAGACCAAAAGATAAGCGATCATCTCTGCTACAACCGTTGAATCGAATCAGAAAATTTCCATGGATATTTTTGGTTAATCGATAATAATACTGCTGTTTGTACTCTTTGTACCTCATGATGCGGAATGCCATACTTTGTAAAAAATCATGGAAAAAATACTCTCATATTGTTAAATGCTTAGTTTATTTAGTTTTACGGTTGGATATACATGATTTGCAGAGGACATACATATATTGATTAGATGATGATGTGAGAAGTTATTGAAACCGAACAAAAATAATCGAGCAACGAGAAATTATCGTCTAGTCGTGCATTCCCAGTGGGCACCCCTGCTGTATGCCTCTGATAGCTGAGGAGTTACGATGCACACGGGCCAATCAGTACGTTTGACTAACTTTGCACTAAATACAGGGCCACGCGGCATTGTTACAAAAATATGCTTGTTGCGATCGAAATTAGTCATTTCAAGATGGAAATTGTCGAAAGGTTCAGTTGAAAAAAAGTTGGATTCTCCTATGCGTAGATAAGCTTTCTTCGGACCATGAATGAGAGCATTGTGTTGGGGTGCAGCAAAGATCAAGTTGAGATGGTCAATTGTATCAAAACGATGGTTATTTTCGTAATGTACATAAGCGTAATAGTTCTGAGGAACGTAAGAACCTCCCATCCAGAAGGGTGGGTTCTCGCCCTCTCTGAGTTTGAAGATAATTTTTCCATAGATAGAGCCATCCTCTGTTAACACTGTGACGCTGTCTGGAGGCATATTTGGGAACGGCTCTGCACCTACTTTGTAGGAAAAAAATTTATATTTATGAAGTTCTCGTACACTAGTAAATTAAGTAAGTTTTGTTCAATTGCAGAAAAAATGATCTACTTTGAACGAAATCGGTTATTAATATTATTTTGTGTCCCAAAAACTAAAGTTTCTCATTGATTATTATGAACATGGGAAAAAGAAAACTTCTTCTTAACCTTGTGTGGACACATTACGTGAGAAGTTTTTAAAAATAATTCTCGAATTTCTCGAATTTTGTACCTCGACTTCAACTTTTGTCATGATGTATAGAAAAGTGTTTAAAAAATCTAAAATTCATTGGACGCAATCTTTTAAATTTAATTGTTAATAGGCCTGTCAGTAGGGCTAAATTAAATTCCAAATCGTAAATCAAAAATAATCTCTTAAAAACAGTCTTATTTTCTTAATCTTGACTCAAGTGTCCGATCTTATATGGCTGTATAAAAATAAAAATAAATAAATCTAAAATTCCTTTTCCAAAAATCAGTTGAAGTTTTAGTTTTTGAGCTATTATTTAATCTGGACCAATCAGGACTTAAGCATCATTTAAAGTTAACTAACATAAAGTATAAAATTACTATGATTGATAATGAATATTTTTTTCAGGAATAATAAAAGGCCAGCTCAATTCGCTATTAACTGAAACTGAAGACAAGTTTAATTAAGGTAAGTTATTTCGTATTTTTCGAGATTGATAAACCCAGTAATAAATATTTAAAATATTTAGCCACAAGCTTATTAAAGAAAAAAATGTCAGGAGATTCCTGACTAACAATAAAGCAGAAAATTGAAAAAAACCATTGACGATGGCGGAAAAAAATAGGAAACGACTTTTTTAAATATAGAAGAAAAGAGATGTTTGTTATATTATAGGATGCTAGTTTAAAATTCAATAATTTATGATTTATTAATTGTAAGTGCAAGTTTCTTGAACATGAACAATTGTTCAGTTTTTAAGGTTTCTAATTTTAAATTTCATAGTGTGAATAGGCTTCGAAAAACTTCAAACTAAAAATTATTTATTCCATTTTGAGGGCTGTGAAAATTTTCTTAAAAAAAATCAGGACTGAATGCTTCAAAGTGAAATTTTTCATCATTGAAAGCTTTTTAATACAAAATAAATTATTTTTCAATCAAATACTTGTACTTTCAACCAAAAAAGATGAATTTTCAACCACTAGTATTAATTTTTGTACCACAAATACAAACTTTCAACAAAATACATGAATTTTCAACCAAATAGTTGGATTTTCAAATTAAAAAATTAATTTTCAACAGATAAATTTTTAACCAAAGAAGATTACTTTTCTATCAAATAAGTGGAATTTTTAACAAAGTAGATGAATTTTCAACCAAAAGAAACCAAATAAACAAATTTACAACTAAAATGATCAATCACCAACAGACAAAATGAATTTTTACACAAAATGGCTAAATTTAAACAATTATTAAATTAAACAAAAAAGATAAATGTTTAATCAAGAAGAATTAGTTTTCTACCAAAAAAGACGATTTTTCAACAAAATACTGGTTCACCAGTGATAATTTAAAATACGGATTCAACCAGTGATAAATTCACTAGTTGAGTTTCAGATAGTAAATTACCTACAAAAATGAAGCAGTTCAATTTCAGACCAAGAAAATAAATTTACACAAAAAGAGAGGAATTTTCAAACAAACTGTTAAATTTTCAATCAAGAAAAAAAATTAACAATGAACATTAATTTTCTACCAATAAACACGAATTTTCAAGTAAAAAAATATTTTTTCAACCAAAAATGGATTAGATTAATTTTCAGTTAAGAGAATTAATTATAAAAAAAAAGTTTTCTACTGAATAGTTGAATTTTCATTTAAAGAAATGAGTTTTGAACCAAATATTTGAATTTTTAACTAAAAAATATAAGTCACCCACAAAAATGAAATAGTTTAATTTTAAGTTAGAAAAATTAATAAAAGAAAACGAATTTTCAATAAAATTATTATATTTTCAAAAAAAAAAAAATGAATTTTTAAGAAAGAAGATTAATTTTCTACCAGTAAACACGAATTTTCAACTAAAGAAGATATATTGTGTACAAAAAAAAAGATTAGTTTAATTTTCAGTCAACGAAACGAATTTTCAAAAAAAAATTAATTTTTAAAAAAAGAGTTAAATTTTCAACCAAACAGATGAATTTGAAACCAAGAAGATTAATTTTCTATTGAAAAAGTCGAATTTTTTGCAAAATACATGAATTTCAAACTAAATAGTTGAATTTTGAACTAAAAAATATCAATTTTCGACCATATATGGATTAGTCGAATTTTCAGTTTGAAAAATTAGTTATCAACAATAAAAGTAGTTTCCTAAAAAAACAGTTGAATTTTCATTCACAGAAATGAATTTTCAACCAAAAAGATGCATTTTCGACTAAAAGATTATTTTTTTACCAAAAAGACGAGGTATTAACAAAATACATGAATTTTCAACTAAAAAAAAAAAGATAAATTTTAAACTAAAGAAATGAGTTTTGAACTAAAATTGCAAATCCTCAGAAAAACAAAATCATTTTTTTTTAAATTGAATTTTTAACTAACAAAAGTAATGTTAAGCATTCCAGCTTTAGAAATATTTTTTAAATTCTCTTTATCGCGCAATAAAGAGAATTCGTAAGGAATATTAATTTTAATATAATTTTATACTTACATGCAGAATTAAGAAATCCGACGAAAGCAAGAATAAGTAGAGTCCCAATAATAATTTCCATTTTTTCAACAGACTGAAAATTGATTTCCGAAAAATGACTTTACCAATTTTGATCACTTCCACATCTCAAACGTTTCCTTACTTGCCCGACCTTCTTTTCATAGAATCTTCAGAATTATCAAACAATGAAACACGGAAAGACTCATTTTTAACAAACAAAAGTTAATTCTTAGGCAAAAAGTTGCATTAAGAACTAAACAGCAAACAAAGATAACAAAATTTAATATTTCATTTAAAGACATAATAAAATGCTACCAATAAAATATGTAAAGTTTAGGCGAAATATATTATATACATTAGTAATTATATATTAACCTATATTAGTAACTGAAAATTGCTGCATCCTTTCAAATATTTTTCTGAGAACATATTTTTCCAAAAACCTTTCACTTTCTTGTAATATAAAAAGCATTTCGAGGCAGTAGAATAAATTTGTTAAATTGCTTTTAATTGCTTTTAAAAAAATTGATTTTGGGCTTTCTTCAGATCTTCAAATTATTGCGCAATTTTGAAACATTCAGGTATAAAAAGAAACAGTTTTCCAATATCTGAATTTAAAATTGTTGAATTTCAAGAACTTTAAATCCGTAAATTATATCATTTTGAATATTTTATTTTTAAATACCATCTAATTTCGAAGAACTTAAAATTAAAATTATTTGACATAGAATGCTCTCAATTTGAAATTGGTCTTATTTAAAATTGTAAAATTATTAACCGACTTTATTCCAAATTACGAACAATTGAAGCTCACCTTCCAATTGTTGAATAAATGAATGATTTTGTCTTTAAAAATACTTTTTTCCAAATGTATATATTTGAATTTTTTAAAATCATGACAGGGAAAAAGTTCAAACTTTCTTTATCCTGACGCGAAAATTGTACTCGCAGAACATCCAAAAAGTGACTATTTGTCCACAATCGTGTAGCGTTATTAAAATCAATGTATTTATTTTTTTGAATACGCAAAAATATTTTTAGGAACAGGTGCAAACAATCTTTTTTACAATTTTTTAAAAAGGGGCACTTTTTGACAACCCTGTATTATGTAAAACATTAAGAATAACCTTCCATCATTTTTTAACTATTACCAACAATACACATTATTATTAAAAACTTGTTGGTGCAAGATATAAAAAGTGGAAAAGTTATCTAAATTATTTAGAACAATACAAGATTTGAAAGAAGTGCCCCCTTTTCTTGAAAAATGTTTGGATGAAAAATATCGACCTATAGTAGACGAACCTTTTGTAGATCTCTGCGCAAATAAGCAATTTTAAATCTGTACTTTTTTTGTATCTCACATATTTTCAAAAAAATTCTGATTTCCAGAAAAATAGTGGCTATTTTGATCCTTTTTTAGCTTTTCTGAATTTTCTATAAATTAGGGAAAGATTGCAGAAATGGAAACAGTTACAAATCAAAAAGTTTAAGAAATGAACGTGAATGCGTGAGTTTTTCGTCTTTATTGAAACAATAAGAAGGCAATATTGTGAAACTAGTAAACAAGGCTACGTCACCACTAACAAGATAACAAAAACATTTTATTTGTTATTGTAATTAGATGAATAATTCAAGTATGTATTGAGGCGTCTCATCTGCGAATATAGAATATAGTAGCTTGCCCATGAAAAATTGCCATCTCTTAGCCTCTGTCAAGAACCCAACTCTTTGACGATATGAAGAGATGTACTCACTTTTAGGTAAATTATAAATAAAACGGATACATGATATTAGGGCTCGTTCCAATTTCCCGTGTAAGTTATCCGTGGTGTAAACGAATGCAATGCAACCATAATCAAAAAACGGTAAAATTCTATAGGTGTTTCTCAAGATGGTCATCACGTGTTCCTTCCAGGACAGTGTGCGGTTGGTGAGAAATCCTAAATCTTCAACCATATCAAGGAAGGCAATCGATACATTGCCGACCCTAAAATGGGGGTATGATTTCAGCACTTCTAGAGAGGGAGAAGCAGACGGCCCAACGTCAATCGCGTGGGTTTTAATTGGATTTAGCATGAGCCCGTTCACCACAGCCCAACATGCCACGAAGTCTATATCTATCTGAACCATGCCTAGCATATTTTCCAGATCAGACGCTGCTCCTGATAGGCAGAGTTTAATGTTATCTGCATATTTATGATATTTGCAGAATTGCAACTCGCCACCCAGATCAGAAGTGTAAATATTGAACAAAGTAGGAGCCAGAGAAGACCCTTGGGGGACCCCCCTCTTAACCTTTACCCAGTTGGATAAGTCACCCTTACTATTCCTGATTCATTCCCACCTACTGCTGAGGTAAGACTCAAACCATTTAATAGCTGAACCAGATAATTTAAAAGACTTCAGTTATCGAAGTTGTGAGGGATCTCAGCAAATCAAGGTAAGGGAAGGAATTGGAGCGTCGAGAAGCGGGTGAAGTCAATGAAATTAGACCATATAAAACGAAGGATGGTTTATTACCCTAACTTACAGGGATTTACTCTCGTGCGTCTTGTTCTTGAAAGCCCGAACCAGGCGGCAAAGCCGAGAGCGGGCGAACGATGAAGCGGGTACTCGGGCGATGAAGCCAAGGTACTTTCAGAGTAGATTGATCCTGGAATGGTTGTTGGAGTTGGATATTGGAGATCGCATGGCGTCGATACGGCAGAACGAGGGGTTGGGCACTTTCAACTTGCTAATCACCGGGTAGATAGGTAGCACACGACTGACTCTTGAGGACGAGGATTTGGGTAATAGATCCAGGAAGTGGTATTGTCCCCACTTATGGCCCTAGGCCCACAGGGTCGTATGGTAGCGGGGTGCTTGTAATTTTGTTACAAAGTAAAAGGGTATGGTTTACCGAGTAGAATGCCTTGGAGAAATCAAATAGGACCACCACTGTTACTTCCTTTCTATCCATTGCCAATTTAATATCGGTGGTGAATTTGAACGACGCTTTCAAGGTGCTGGCTTTAGCTCCAGAGCCAGATTGCAAAGAGTCCATTCATTGAGTTGTATCCAGGAAATCTGTCAGCTGGCGATGAACAATCCGCTCAAGCGGCTTACGTATAGCCTTTAAAATAGAGAAAGGACGAAAGTCATTGAGTGAAGAAGACTTTGAGATCTTAGGAACAGGACGGATGACTGCCATTTTGCAGCTATCTGGAAAAATTCCACTCTCTAGCGAAAAGTTTCAAATCTGCAACAGAATCGGAAAAATAACAGACAAGGCCAGTCTGATCATTTTAGTAGAGATGCCATCTGGGCTAATAGCGTTTGAATGGACTTCAGAAATTGCGTCCATTAGGGACACACGGGAGATGTCTGAGAAAAAGAGGTTACCATCATCAAAAGGATCTCCGCGCAGGGCGAAGGTTGAAGAAACTATAGGAGGCTGATTAGGTGGTGAAAACGCCTGCAGGAAATCCGAAGGCATAAAGTTCTGTTAGCTAGTCTAAGTTCTGAGTCTCGTGCCCTCCTCAAATCTCTAATTTCCACAGTTAGCCATGGCGCAGCTTCTTTGTGTGAGCTTGGGACGAAGAGTGGCGCAAATTTGTCAAAGGCCTCCGTTAAGATAGCAACAACCCCGTTTACCTTAGAGTTAACATCCCCTTGTAAAATCAGATTATCCTAATCGTGGGTCATTAGGTGGTCATGGAATTCGCGCACTTCAATATTATCTAGACCACAGATCTGCGTGGCAGTCGGCCTGGATGGAAGGTTACAAGATAATTGGTATTTAATGTAGATCAGATCATGATTGGAAAGGAAGGAAATAGGGTGCTGTGCATAAGCAGTTACTTTGTCTAAATCGTCTACTGTTACAAGGTCAATCAGCGTGCTAGTCCGGTCAGTGTGTTGAGTGGAATCATGCGGAACAATGGACAAACCAGCAGAGAAAACCATAGACTTCAAGTGAATCGTTAGATTGTTATACGTGTTCAGATTCGTGTTTAGATCTCGCATAAAAATGATTTTATTATAATTAGGAACAAGCGCAAAAGTATCTGAACCCAGTAGCTTGGTATAATTGGCACTGCGGGTTTGTAAATCACTCCTACTAACAATTGATCTTCTCCGGCTGAGATTGCAAGAAATAGATAATCTGCTATCGGATAATTTGCTTGTGGACTGGAGCCAACCGACAGCGGATGAGGAGACCCTTCATATCTTTTTCGACAGTTTCGAAAATCTCTTGAAATCTTCTTGAATATTCTCTTCAAATAAATTTAAAAAAAAAACATACAAAACGTTCCTATAATTACTACTATTTCTACTACTGAATTGGCAAATATCTCAACTAATTGAATTACTAATTTCCTAAATCTAAATTTCAGCAATTTTGATTCAGAGAGACCTTCAAGTGTCTTTTGCATGAGAAAATAAGCTATACAATTAAGATAACCTTCTTCAGGCACTCAACTTCATACTTATTCAAGCTGATGCTCATTCAAGGAAAACAATTTTTTTAAATGTTGCCAAATAGTTGGAATTTTGTAAAGAAAGTAAGACAATATACAACAAAAATAAAAAATAAAAATCAACAACAGAAGTCTGTGGAAAAGAAGCGCATGAAGATCTTGAATACGCGTAATTATTGTATTGATTCATATTGATCTCAGATTGATCCATTAGAGTTTCAAGATTGTAAAAAATTCCTATTTTTCTTAAATTTGTTCAAACGATCAGATGGCGATGATTTCAAATTGAGACATGCTATGTCACGTTTACGATTTCACAGGATGACCTTCTTCTTGTTTCAATACCGATAGGAATGTAACAATATTTGGTCGTTTTATTAAACTTTTGTATTTTTTACGTTTTCCATGTTTATATTTCTTTCAAAATTATTATATACAGTTATAAATAATTTGTTTTCCACCATGCGATTAGTTTTCCACTATTGAATTAGGAAATATCTCGACTACTCGAATCAGTATTTTTCTTCTAATCTTCAGTTGATCACTTTTCGCTAATCGAATCTGAAAAATATATCACTAGTAATTAGTTAAATTTTAACAATTTTGATTACTGAGAGCAAAAGAGATGAAAAACTAAAATATACTTCTGTAATCACTCAAGTTGATATTTATCCCCCTCGTTCCTGATTAGGAAAATAGATTTTTAAATATTTTTTCCATATTATTGTATTATTATATTCATTATATTATATTATATATTATTTAATATATTATATATTATATTATATCCATATTATTTCCATTGTATTTCCCATAAGAAAAAAAATGCATTTTTGTAAATTTTATTCAGAATCGTCAATATTAGCAGAATCGAGTTGAAACTCAACATTTATCTTCACAATTAGCTATAAAATACGAAAGAAAATATTACTTTTTGAATATCACCCCCATAAGTCTGTTTTATAGGGCCCCCAAAAAACCCCATAAGTGAAAAAATTGGTTTCGCGAGTTTTTGGTGCTAATTATGATTTTTTTGCGGTTTTTTCATGCAAATTGTGTTTTATACGTAAAATACTACTTTATACTGATAAATAGATGTTCATATACATTGTTTAAACTATTTATTATTGTTTTCAACCATTTTCTCTTAAAATAGAGTTAGAAAGTCGCAGTTTTTTAAAAAATGTTCCATTTTTGTTAATTTTTAATCAGAGTGAGGTAATACTCATTTAGTGTTAACAAACATAATTGTTGAAACAATTTTTTATTATTTCCTATAATATTCTCTTAGAATAATGCTAGAAAATTGCAGTTTGTAAAAAATTTTTCCACCTTTTTTTCAGGTTTCAATTGTATTGAGGTAAATAATTAGAGTCAACAAAATTAATTGTATGAATAATTTATTATTATTGTTAATAATATTCCATTTCAATAATGCTACAGAGGTGTGGATTTTTCTGAAATTTTCAACTTTTCATCTGATTTTCACTGAGAGCAAGATAATAATTAATGCAATGTAACAAACACAATTGTTTAAACAATTTATGACTGTTCATAACTATCTACTCTCAGAGTAATGCTAGAAAGTTGCTGGTTTTTCTGAAATTTTAAGCTTTTCTGTGACATTTTAGTTAGGAACAAATGATAAATATTAATAATTATTCTAAGAGAAAGGCGATTGTTTATTTATTATTTGTTCATGACTAAGAAGGCAAAGCAAAGTTAAACATTTCAGAAAATGTTCTCTAACAGAAGATAGTTCAAAACAATAATAAATTGTTTAAACAACTATTGTTGTTAACTTGCATGAAGTGTTACCTCACTAAGTGAAAAGTGAACAAAGAGTGAAAATTTTTAGAAAAAAAACTGCAACTATCTGGCATTACTATAGATGAATATAGTTATAAACAAAAATAATTCGTTCATACAATTATTTTTGCTAAATTGTATTAAGTATTAACTCAATCCAAGTCAAAAGTGGATAAAGAGTTGAAAATTTCAGAAAAACTCGCAATTTCCAGCATTATTTAAAGATAATATTATTAACAATAATAATAAATTGTTTAAGCAATTATTTCTGTCAGAGTCAATTAATTGTTCCCTTGCTCTCACTGAAAAAGTAAAAATAAGTTGCAAAAATTCGGAAAAACCGTTGAACGGTTGAAAATTTGTCTTTTTTTGGTGGAAAATTAATCTTTTTGAATGAATATTCAAATGCTTGGTTGAATATTGAACTCTTTTGTTAAACATTTATTTTTTGTTGAATATTGATTTCTCTTGTTTAAACTTGAAATATTTTCTTAAAAAATCGTTTCATTTTAATCTAAATTAATTTTTTTAACTAAAAATTTAATTATACCAGTTTTAAATGAAAAAGTAAATATTTTGTTTAAAAATTTATCCTTTTTGTTAGAAAATTTAATTCATTTTTTTTTGCTGAAAATGCAATTGGTTCGTTGGAAATGATCTGTTATGGTTATGGTTTTAATTTTTTTTTTAAATTCGTATTTTTGTTGTTGGAGATTCATCATTGTAGTTAAAAATTGATATCTTTGGTTGAAAATGCTTTTTTTGATAGAAAATTAGTCTTTTTCGTATGAAAATGTACTTCGAATTGAAAACGTTTCAATTCAAACTATTTTTGAGTAGGTAACATATGGAAAAAAGGACAATATTCCATAAGGAGTGAAAAAAAATTCAACTTGTATCATTTCTAAATAAAAGCATTTAAAATTGGAGAATCTGAAATGACACGTGTTTGAAATTGAAAAATTTAAAAACAGAAACTCTCAAAATTGAAAAATTTCAACAGAGAGAAACTGAGAGTAAACACTTACATAGAAAACACAACTATCAGTATAGTTGCGCCTCTGCGGCTCATTTCGGTTAGCTATGAGTGTAGTTCCACCGAACCAAGCTTCAGCGGCGTGGCGTCGCTTAT
>CAKNYM010024258.1:0-28023 GCA_932195095.1 Andricus curvator
TTTGATTTTTCTATTTTCAATGCTGTTTTTTACGAATAAAACAAAAATTACGCGTCATATCAAAAAGTGAATGATAAGAAATTTGTAGATCTTTTTTAGGTGCACAATTTTGGTGATATGATCTTTTCTGGTATCTTGCATAGTTTTACAGCAAAATGCCTTTTTTGATTTTTCATTAATTTTTGTGCGATCAAAATTAGAATTTTTTATTTTTCAAAAAATTCAAAAAGTTGTTATGAAAATATTATAGGGTGTTCAGGAATCAACGTTTTTCTCCTCTTGACTTTTTTTCATATCGTGCGTTTTTCGGCTTAAAATGTTCATTTTCGTTTGTTTTTTGGAATTTTGAAAATGCTATAACTCCAGTAATTTTTTTTTATCACGAAAAGTCATAAGAATATTTTGTTCGTCATTTTGCGTACTACTAATAACCGTACATAGAATTTTCAAATCTTCCAAAAAAGTGGTCTCAAAAATTTTCAAGTGTGCTCACTTTTTGGATTTTCATCCAAAATAGCTGGTTAATGAACTCGTTTTCTATTTTTCGGCCATAAAAAAGTGTGCGAAAGCTCAATCAAATCTGATCATTTTTTCGAAAGTTATCGTGGCTACAGACAGACAGACAGACTACAGACTACAGACAGACAGACACCTTCGTAAAAATCGTTTTTTCTAGCTCAGGGGGTCTCAAAACGTGGAGATTTGATGAAAACCGACTATGTCAAATTTTACATAAAACCAATACCTTCTCATTAGAATGAGAATGTAAAAAAGCATCAATTTTGTTGCAGAGCATTTTGCTCTAACGATCATTTGACTCTCGAGATCATAATGATCTGTCCATTCGGATCACCTTGATCATCTTTTTTAGATCATTGGTCAGACTAAACAAAATGGCCGCCAATTTTCGGCGCCGATATCATAACGACATAACCTAAAAATTGTATCTAACCACACGCGAGTGACAACTACACTTAACAGGTGATATTTTCTAATAACAGAATTCCTTAATTTTTTAACTTTTCAAGTACACTGCACGATCAGAAACCATAAAAAGCTCGCATTTGAGCTAAAGTACTCTAAGAACGTCAGCCATCTTGGTTTGCTTTGATACATGATCCCGCATCAGATCATTATGATCTCAAAAGTCGATCATTCATTCCGGCCGATCAAAATGCTCTTGATTTCGGTGTCATTTTTGTTGCATATCAAAATGATATTGATTTCGGCATCATTTTGAACATTTTTTTTTACTGTGTCAACAATTTCGTTTTCAAACAACCAATTAACGATTGAATTCAATTCAGTTCTTATGAAAATTTACAAAAAATATGATGGTGAAGGAATAACGCAGACGGTTCCTACGTAATCTGTCGTTTGCAATAGAATGACTATATCAATTAAATATTTTCAAATTTTTTATTTAATAAATTTTTTCATAATTTAGAATATAATAAATATTTAAGGAAACATGATTTCATTTGCCAAAAACCATCGACTAATTAATGACCAGAAAGAGCATCTGACTAAGAAAAAATTTAAAACATATAGGTGAGAGACTAATATATATTTTTTCAAACAGATTTGAAATCAGCGACCCAAAAAACCTCAACACAAAAATTTTTATTCAAAGGTCAGCGACTCGAGAAGCCTATACAAAAACAATTTTATTCCAATCTAACAATTTTTTGAATTTTTTGGTGGCCATATTCGATCGTCCATTTTTTATACATTCAAAACAGATTTGAATTGAACGACCCCAAATCTCATACAACAAAATATTCATTCAAATCTAAGCATTATTTGACTTTTTTGTTCTCCATTTTTTTTAGTTTTGTTCAGCTTTTTGGGATTCTGGAAAACTTTGAAGAAATATATTCGTAGTCTACACTAGTAATTCGATTTGAACGCTGTTTTTTTTAAAATCTTTTTAAATTTCGAAAGGATTTGTGTTTTTGGATTTTTAATGAAAAAATGTAGTCAATTTTTTATTTAGCAACAAAGTTGACATGTTTTAGTTGAACTTGTCAGAAGTACTATTTTTTCTAATATTTACAGATTTATCAAAAAAGGTCTCATATCTGTGCTCAAACTATCCATAAATAATTTCCAGTGGGTGAGAATAATTTTTGAAAAATTGTTTATTATTTATAAAAAAATAATTGGCGAAAAGTTATTTTTTGGTATTAGCACTGATTAGCTCATTGAAATCGAAAACTTTGGTATAAAATGTAAGAGAAAATGATGTTTCATTCAGGTTAATTGAAAATAGGTACTAATTGGCAATTATTTAACCAATTTTCATAAAAAAATTTAGAATTTGGCTATTTTTTAATGAATTGGCTTAATTTGTTTACGGAATCAACTAAGAATGTTTTTATCCAATGACGTCTTCCTATGATACTTTGCAAATTATCAAGAATTAATAATTATATAAACAATTTTTATAAACAAATTCAGAGTTTGGCTATTTTTTAATGAATAGGCTTCATTTTTTCACTAATTCAACTATGAATGACTTTCCAATAGCGCTTCCCTATAATACTTCGAAAATTTATCAAAATCATTAATTATTTGAGAAAATTTTAATAAAAATTCCGTTTCTGCCTATTTTCCATAGAACATGCTTAATTTTTGTTCAAGAATCAGCTAAGAATGCCTTTGCGATGATTTTTCACTTAAACAATATTCATAACAAAACATAGATTTTGGCTATTTTTCATTGATAGGCTCAATTTTTTTTACAGAATCAACTAAGAATTTATTTTCGATAACTCTTTGCTACGATACTTTGCAATATTAATGATTTAAACCATTTTCATTTGCAAAATTCAGAGTTTGGCTATTTTTTGACGAATAAATTAAATTTTTTACGAAATCAGCTAAGAGATCTTCGCGATTACTTCTAGCTGTGATACTTTACAAATTTTCAAGAACTATGAATTATTTAAAGAACATTCATAAAAAAATTCAGAGTTTGGCTTTTTTTCAACAAGCACGCTCAATTTTTGCTTACGGAATCGACTAAGAATGTCTTTCTGATGAATCTTTGCTAAGATGATTTTGTTTCTTATAAAAATTGTTTACATGATTAATCGTTCTTGTCAATTTTCAAAGTATTTAACAAAGAGTCATCGAAAATATATTATTAGTTGATTCCGTAAATAAAAATTGAGCATATTCGTCAAAAAATAGGCAAACTCTGAATTTGTTTATGAAAATTGTTGAAATAATTATTAATTCTTGTAAATTATCATAGCAAAGAGTCATCGAAAAGACATTCTTAGTTGATTCCATAATACAAAAAGAACCTATTTGTTGAACCATATCCAAACTGTGAATTTGTTTACAAAAATTGTTTAAACAATTACCAATCAGCATCTATTTGAAATCAATCGTTATGAAACATTAATTTCTCTTACATTTTATACCAAAACTACGGATTTGACTGATCTAAACATTGCTAATCCCAACAATAACTTTTGTTCATTAATTTGCTTATAACGTACTAAACAATTTTTTTAAATTATTCTCACTGAAAATTATTTCTAGAATACATCAGATCTTTTTTGATAAATGTGAAAATCTTAAAAATAATTGGAACTTTTGAAAAGTTAAACAACAAAATGTTGTTTAATTTTTTATGAAAAATACAAAAATACAAATCTCTTCGAAATTGAAAAATCTAACAATTTATTTGTCCACAGAATTTTTTTTGCCCGACTTTGCGGCGGCCTGTGGACTTACCTCTGTAACGATTATCAGGATTATTGAAGGTAATAAATAACGAAAACTATACGAAAAGAATCAATTTATTCACTCGCGGAACATTGCATTTCAACCATTTGTATTTTTGGATTTATTTATTTATTGACAACATAAATTCGATTAAATGAAAACAAAATTGTCCTAGCCAGAAAAGTTATTTAGCCAGCATAAAACTCACAATATATCTTTCTTATAAAAGTACAAATTTAACAGAAAATTGGCAAAAAATATAAGTATTAGTTGTTTTTGTTGAAAAAATCGACTCTTAAAATTTTCAGAAAAACATTCGCAATTTTGTTAAATAATTTTAGTCATTTTAAAACTTTTCAGAAGTTATTTTTACAAAGGGATAGATTGAAAATTAAATTTTAATCTTGTCTTATCTAGCCATTTAGCTAACTATTATCAAAACAGTTAGTCACATTAAAAATATCATTATTATTTGATCAATTTATACCAACAACCGTAAAGTGAAGGAAAGAGATGAATAACTGAATCCTGTTTCAATCGAACGATGTACCACTCAATTTCCGGGGTTTACCACTCCCATTATTTTTTACTACTAGAAAATGATTTTGTTCCTCCCATATGATTATAGTGACTTATAATCGTGAAGACTTCTGCGAATGATCTTTGATTCCGATCTAAATAACTCTCTTCACGTGAAAAAAACGTTTTAAAAAATACTGCAAAAAACGTATAAAATCCTTAGTTGTCCAATTACCATCATCAATTGAAAGATATAAAAAAAATTTGAGATTTATTCATTTATATTAATTTAATATATAATTTCAAAACATATTTCGAAGTTTCAGAAGTATTAAAAAGATTCCAAAATAATAAAAAAAATTAATATATTTTAAGACATTTTTAACAAAATGTAGATTTTTGAAGATTTTGAAATAATATTTTGCAACTCTTCAAGGCGTTTAAAAGGTTTTAAGATAATAGATTTTTTTGTTACGATTCTAGCGAAAATTAAAATTGTTTTTTTATATTGACGAACAAAAATTCAAATAAGTTTAAGAGACATTTAGAAGTTTCAAAAAGATACAACAATAATTTTAAACTTTAAAATATTTTATTAGATTTGAAACAAAATGTATATTTTTAAAGATTTAGTACAAAAAATTTAGAAGCTCTTAAAGAATTTTGAGAGGTTTAAAGAGAATAAAAAAATTGTATTAAGGTTTCTGGGAAAAGTTTAAATAATTTTTTATTTTACAAAATTTATTTCAAGAGAATATTTACAAAGATCTCAAAACTTTACAAAATATTTCTAAAATTGTTAAAAAAGAATTTGGAAGTTTTTAAGATTGTTTTTTTAATTTTGCAGAACTACATCAAAGTTTAGGAAGAATTCGAATCATTTTAAAAATTATGAGTTTTTTTTTAAATTTCAAAAATAATTTCAACATCAATTTAACATATAATTTCAAAAGATATTTAGAAATTTCAGAAGTATTAAAAAGATTGCAAAATAATAAAAAAATTTAATATATTTTAAGAAATTTTTCACAAAACGTAGATTTTTGAAGATTTTGAAATAATATTTTGCAGCTCTTCAAGGCGTTGAAAAGGTTTTAAGATAATACATTTCTTTGTTACGATTCTAGCCAAAATTAAAATTGTTTTTTTTTTATATTGACGAAAAAAAATTCAAATAAGTTTAAGAGATATTTAGAAGTTTCGAAAAGATACAACAATAATTTTAAACTTTAAAATTTGTTATTAAATTTGAAACAAAATGTAGATTTTTGAAGATTTAGAACAAAAAATTTAGAAGCTTTTTAAGAATTTTGAAAGGTTTAAAGAGAATAAAAAAATTGTATTAATGTTTCTGGGAAAATTTTAAATAATTTTTTATTTTACAAAATTAATTTGAAGAGGATATTTACAAAGATTTCAAAACTTTACAAAATATTTCCAAAATTTTTAAGAAAGAATCTGGAAGTTTTTAAGAATTTTTTTTAATTTTGCAGAACTTTATCAGAGTTCAGGAAGAATTCGAATCATTTTCAAAAATAATTAGGTTTTTTTCTCAAAATTACAAAAATAATTTAAAAATTGAAAAGATTTTTAAAAACTTGAAACAAAACATATCTTTTTGAAGATTTCGAAATAACATTATGAAGCTTTTATAGATTTTGAAAGATTCCAAAATTGAAAAATTAACTTTAAGAGAATATTTAAATATATTTCAAAACATAACACAAGATTTCCAAAATTGTCAAAAACGAATCTGGAAGATTTTATGACGATTAAAGAAATAATTCTAATTAGGTAAAAAGATATTTAGGAATTTTTGAATAGATCAAAAATATTGTAAATTTCTGATGTTAATTTTCTCGATTGTAATGGTCAATAATTTTCTGGAGAAACAAGAAAAAATCTGCAACGGCCCGGATTTGAACCGGGAACGCCACTATCCATGAGTGGAGCGTTAACCAATTACGCCACCGAGATCACAGCAGAAAATTTCTCGTTTCTCCTATTTTTCAGGAAGACGCACATCTGCATGTTACTTAACATCAGAAATTTACTAATTAACCTGGTCGAAAACCTAACATCAAATTTCTAAATTATATTGAAGATTCAAGAATTATTCTGATTAGAATTGTTCGTTGAAATTTGCACAGGTTACTAAAATGCAGATGTGCGTCGTTTGTGAAATAGGAGAAACGAGAAACTTTCTGCTGTGCCCTCTTTGGCGTAATTGGTTAACGCTCCATTCATGGATAGTGGCGTTCCCGGTTCAAATCCGGGCCGTGGCAGATTTTTTCTTGTTTCTCCAGAAAATTATTGACCAGTACAATCGAAAAAATTAACATCAGAAATTTCCGAAAATTTATAAAATATTTAAAAATTTGCACTTATGATTGACTGGTGTGATAAAAAATAGTATGGGACACTCGGCCCCTAAGTGGCATTTTGCCTGGTGTAAACTTTAGTACTCGGCCGAAAAAGTGCCACTTAGGGTCCTTGTATCATAAATAACTATTTATCCTCGAACATGGAAATTGAGAACTCTAAAATTGTAACCATTGAGAATTTAAAAAAGTACTTTAATTATCGAGGTAATATTCCTGAAATTTTCCAATTAAATATTTTTTAATTTAAAACGATTTATTTGTTTCAACTTCAATTAGAATGCAGATAATTTTGAGATATTACATTAAAAATTTAATATAAAAAAAAAGAAGAATAAAAAACAGGATTGCTATGATTCCAATTTTTGAAATTGCTTAATTTGAACAATTTAAATTCAAAATTTTTTTATTTCAAGTTAGGCTTGAAATTTTCAATATTTTGGAACATTTTCAAGTAAAAAATAATTTTATTTTCAATGCCAGGTCATAAAATGTTCTTATTTTGAAGCTTGAATTTCACAAATTATTTATACTGGAGGAATTTAACCCTTAACGGTCACACCTCCAAATACACCTTCAGATATTTTTGGCTGAAAAAAATCAGGATTGTTGTTAAAATAATACAAAATAGGAAAAAAATATCTCTCAAGCCCCAGTGATAATTTAACTATTCGAAAAAAATACTTGAAAAAAAACGTAGACAATCGGGAAAAAATCGGAAAGCCCGTGGGGTGTGAGACACCCCGTGTGACCGTTAAGGATTAATTCACAATTGTTTTACAGTAAAAATTTTATACTAAAAATTGTGCAACTATGAAGTCTTTTAATTTGATCTTCTACGATTTCATAGAATTAAAAACAAACAGACAATTTTGTACATTTAAAATTGAAACCAAAAAATTTAGAATATTTGTATCTAAAATCCATTAATTTGTAACTGACTGATTCTAAACCAAAGATTTTCTAATTCAAGCTTCTGAAACAAAAAGACTTTAGTTTCAAGGATTAAGAAATTAAACAGTTTTTTAAATGCGCATGCAAAAATATGATTTCAAATTGAAACTATAGACATTTAAGAGATGATAAATAGATTATTAACAAGTATTACATTATGTATGTAATAACAAATTACATTCGAAGTAAAAAAATCACTGTCCTTTTCATCGTTCGCAATTGAAGAATTTTACATATCATGAATATTTAAAGTAGACTAATTCTCAAAAATTTGAAAATGATATGTTTTCTAATTGGAAACTTTCAAAATTAATAAATTCAAATTTGAATCCCTAAAAATTGAACAATTCCAAACTTCGTTTGAAAATTGAAGGATTCTTAAATTAGGGTCTTGAAACTAAGCCGCTGAAACTAATCAGTTTTCAAAATGTGCAACACGATTTTCAAAATTCAATTATTGTAATCTACAGTGCGAAATTAATAACTTAAAAATCAACAATGAAGCATTTCCATGCAAGGGGAACAATGGTGGCACAATAATGGAACCTCGGTGGCTCAGGTGGTTAGGCGCTCGGACTTTACGTTATAGGTCTAGGGTTCGGTCCCTGAGCTGGTACCTCGGGAAATTTTTCTATTTACTTTTACCGAGGTTCTGGTGGTTTGGATCCCACCTTAAGCTGTAGTTCTTCGCCCTCCCCATCATGCACTTGGCTGTATCCCAGTCAGTGGATGGTGCAGTAAAAAAACAGGCTTTGCCCAATGTGTCAAATTAGGCATACTGCTCTTATCAGAACACTTGATTGCATTACAAAAATGCGTCCGTGACTAATGACATACTGGACTGTAACCATCTTAAGCCTGAGAGAAAAATGAGTTTCCTCCTTTTATTTATAATTAATTCTGTTGTTTTATTTAAGAATTGCAGAAGACAAAACAGAAATGGTTGGTTTTTTAGTTGAAAGTTAAAAATTGGTCTTGTGTTAAATTTTCCCCTGAACGAAATTGTTAGAGGAAGGTCATAATTTGAAATTGCAACCATAAGTATCTTGGGAATCTAGTAATTTGATCAAGACCAGCACGTAACTGCACTTTCCGCTGTAGCGGCGTGGCGGACCAAGAAAGTTCTCGACATCGAGACACACCTTTTGAACATTATAGATGCATTTAAACGTCCCTGAGACGTCGTATGCACTAGTCATTGACGTCATATCGCACCCGGTAATTGTCTAGCATTGTTCCTTCACGGCTCACGGACTACGAAAAACGTCTTTTCTACAATGTTCGTAATCGTAATGCTTTCACCCAATGTAAGCTCCAACCGACACATTCGTCATCTCCATCCGGAAACATCGATCCAACATTGAAATGTAAATTTCACAAAACATTTTCATCCTATACATTTACATCTTATTATTTTTACCCTCATAAACTGCATAACTCGTCTAAATAAAGAACAGGCGATGCGCGACTACACAAAAGGGTTACGTAGCCTATTGAGACGTTAATCAAGTAGTTAAAACCTCCCCCTCGCATACTTTCTCACCCCTCACTTCACCTTTCCCCCTCCTCAACTTCTTCATCCTATACTTCCCCCTCCCTTCGCTTCCGCAGATGACACTTCCCTTTCACTACTCAACCTCATTTCTAATAATTTGCCCTCACTCCCCCTACTTCCCTTCCCCTCATTTACCAACACTTAATCAACTTTCCCTCCCCTCATATCCCATCACTTCCCCTGCTTACCCACCCCTGATTTTCCCTGCTTTCCTTCTCTTCAGTTCTCTTGATTTCCCGCATTTCTCGCACTTCCCTTTCCCTGTTTTCCCATTATTTCCCTACTTCATCGACTGTCCCTACCCTCACCTTCTCACACTTCCGCACACTTCTCCTATTTCCCCTTTACTCATTTCCTTTCACTTCCTCTCACTTCCTCTATTTTCCTCCCCTCATTTCCCGTACTTCCCCTCTACTTAATATTTCTTCCTTCCTCTACTTCTTCCCTTCACATTTCCCCTTACTTCCATTACTTCCCCTCACTTCCCCTACTTAACCTCTCCACATATCCCTTTACTTTCTCTACTTCCCCTCCCCTTATTTATCCCACTTCGCCTTTCCCTTATTTCCTCTCTCTCTCTCTCTTTCCTTATTTTCCCTCACTTACTTCTTTGGAGAAAAGTAAGAAGGACGGTCACCCAACCGAAACACTAAGGGTTTCTGCCCTGTGCTAGTCAGAGGTAAATGAATAAATAATAACCAAAAACAAAGTAGATAGTATATAATAAACAAATCGTAAATAATATATAAATAGTAAATAACAACTAATATTTTTTCTTGTGTAACCATGGAGCCAAAAATTGCAGGTGTTTTATGCACACAAAAGTTTGAATAAAAAAAAATTAGAATTAAAAAAATTAAAATTATTGAAATTTATCATAGTTTTTAAAATAACCCCAGATATATGTTAAATATACTGCTTGAAAAACGCATTTGCAGAAAACTTGCAAGCCCGATCTGGACCAGACTAGACTCTCAAGACGATGAGCAAAAATATCAAATTTTTAATTTTTGGTCATTTTTGACATCCTAACAATTTTTCGAAATTGCTTCAAACAAATTTGGCTGATTGACACTTAGAAATTTGTATGTTGTTGAAAGCTGACCAGCTCCAGATCTGGGGCAACTAGACGGTCAAGACTAAACGGTCTAGACGACGCCATATCTGGGCTGATTCGACATTAGACTGCCAGAAAATTTTTTCACTATAGGATTCTTCTTCAATTAAAACTCAACAATCCTATAGTTAATTGTACACAAATTATTTGTTTAACCTACAAGAATTATTGTTATGCCGAGAGAAAAAATTGCTTATGTTTACGAAAAACTTTGGTTGGGAAAACCAAACTCATTTTTTCTGAAATTTGATTAATTTTTATTAGTTAACTGTTTTCTTTGAAATATTGAATCATTCACAAGTTAAAAATTTCCGAAGGGTTGACAACTCGGCAGATCGAGTGTACACCTACTTCTGACTTCAAGATATTTCAGGATATTTCAGTGACTTCGGGAAATTTCAAAAGAATTTCAGTAATTTCAAGTGACTTCAAGTGACTTCATGGGACTTCATGTAAACTCCATTCAGATGAATTCCAATGACTTCAGATATTTCAGCAGATTTCATGAGAATTGTAGTGACTTTCAGTCAATTCAAGTGACTTTAAATGAGAAGTGACTGCAAGTGACTTCAGTTATTTCAGGAGACTTCAGTAGAATTTCATTACAAGTGTACTCTATAAGATTAAATTAAAAAAAAATTGAAAATGCACACCCTTTAAAATCGAATCACTCCCTACGATTTTCAAAATTTTATCATTTCAATTTTAATTGCAAGATTTAATCGTAAGCAGAATTAAATGTAGTATAAGATGCAAAATTACATATTATAGAGATTAAGATTCAAAACAGAATTCAAAGCGAAAATTAATAAAAAATGGTAAGTTTCAACTAAAAATTTGTGAAAGATGTTATTTTTGTTGTATGATTTCTGGAAGATGCGCTGCCTTGCATATAAGTAAGCAGTTATTTTCATTAGTATTGGTATTAATTTGAGAGTGAAACCAGCTTGAAAGCTGATCAATTCACTTCATCTTGTACGACGGTCTCCATCCAAATACAACCGAACCAAGCGCTGCTTAACTTCGGCGATTAAGCGAGAAGCCTTAAACAATTTTATCTATCCAATCGGACATAGTTAATTATTTTAGAATTGAAATTGTGTCAATGTAAAAATATGTGTATTTGAATGTTCCAAATTGTATACAATTTCAAATTGAATTAATTAAAAATTAAATAATTTGAGGCCTCGAACTCACGCCACTATTGACACTTTATGACACTTTTCTTAACAATGCAAATATTTTTCTACTATTTTGCAAAGATGACACTAATGCTACCATTTTCTCAAATTCACGTTTTTGCAACTATTTTTTCATTTTGCGTTCAAATATATTTAAAAATATTTCAAAATATTATATGATATATAATATTATATATAATATATTATATATATATTATATATTATTATATAATATATAATACTATTAAAAAATTTCAATGAATTTCAAAGGATTTGAAATATTTCTTGGTATTTTACAAGATTTTAAAGGATTTCAGTATTTCAAAGGATTTCGAAGCTTTTTGGGTATTCTCAAAGATTTCACGGCATTTCAGAAAATATCAAATATTACAAGATCTTTCAAGAGTCTTTATCAGATTTCATCGGATTTTATGGGTTTTAACAGATTAAATCATTTTTGAAGAAATTTTGAACGTTAGTTCAATTTTCAAGATGTTTTACAGGATTTTACTCGATGTTTTGTTCTCAAAAGATTTTAAAGGTTTCAGGGTATTTTGAAAAATTCCAAGAAATTCAACGTGATATAAAAAGTTGTAAAGTGTTTTAAAAAATTTCGTAGGATTCTAGAAAATTTCAAAGGATTCTGAAAAGTTTTCCAAAATATAAATGATATTTAAAAAATTCCAAGGAGTGTCCACGGATTTGTAGAGAACTTTAGGGAATAAATTAAATGAAATTAATTTTCGAAGGACTCGTAGGAATTTCTATCGATTTCATGAATTTCAGAGATTTCAAAAGAAGTTATGAAATTGTAAGGCAGTTCTACGGATTTTAGGGGATTTCAAACATTTCAAGAAATTTAAAAATATTGACGAATTTTCCACCAAAAAAGATGAATTTTTAACAAAATACATGAATTTTCAACCAAATAGTCCAATTTCTAACTAAATAAATGAATTTTCTATTAAAAGGAACAATCTTCAACAAACCAAAAAAATGCATTTTCAACCAAGATTAATTTTATACGAAAAAAGGCGGATTTTCAACCAAATACATTATATTTATAGTTAAAAAATTAAGTTTCAATCACAAAAACAATTTTTCCACAAAATAGTTAAATTTTCAAACAAAAAAGTGAATTGTCAACCAAAAAGATGACTTTTTCACAAAGAAGATTAATATTCTACCAGAAAAGATGAATTCTCAAAGAAAAATTCATGAATATTCAATTAGGTGAATTTTCAACTGATGAAGATAAATTTTCAATTAAACACAGAGTTGTTAAATTTTCAGTTGAAATAATTAATTTTCAACCAAAAAGAAAAGAATTTTCAACGAAATAGATCAATTTTTAACTAAAGAAATGAATTTTTAAATATGATGATGAATTTTCAATAAAAAAATTAATTCTGAACCAAATAATAGTTGAAGCTTTGGCCAAAGAAATGAATTATCAACCTAAACGATGACTTTTCACCAAGATAATTAATGTTTGACCACAAAAGTCGAATTTTCAACAAAATGCATAAATTTCCAACCAAATAGTTGAATTATTAACTAAAGAAGATAAGTTTTCAATTACACGTGGATTAGTTAAATTTTCAGTTCAAAAATTAATTTAAAAAAAGAACTTTTAACGAAATAGTCAAGTTTTTCACCAGAGAAATGAATTTTCAACTATAATTATAAATCTTCAATGAAAAAATAAAATTTCAACCAAATAATAGTTGAATTATTGATAAAAGAAATGGATTAACAACCAAGAAGATAAATTTTTCACTAATAAGGTTAATATTCTACCATAAAAGAAGAATTTTCCACCAAATAGTTGAATTTTCAACTAAAGAAGACAAATTTTCAACTAAACACGGAGTAGTTAAATTTTTATTTACAAATAATTAACTTCAATAAAAAAAATAATGATGAACTAAATAGTTGTATTTTTGACCAAACAGATGAATTTTCAACTATAAATATTAATTTCCTGCCAAAAAAGACGATTTTTCATCAAAAAAGATAAATTTTCAACTTAAAATGGAAGACTTGAATTTTTAATTGAAAAAAAATTTAACAAAAGAAAACAAGTTTGAAACAAAATAATTAAATTTTCAACCAAAGAAATTAATTTTCAACAAAACACATACATTTTTAACTAAAAAAATATAAATTTTGCACCAAAAATTTGGAAAATTGAATTTTTTTAAATATATTTTGTTCTCACTAAATAGATTAAGTTTAGGGGGTGCGTCATGAAAAAACATTGAGTTTTTCTAGGACAACCTACAGGTTACTCCACATTTGTCTGAAGTTCTTTTTGAGGTAAAGTGACATAAGGAAATTATTAAGAAGTCGTTCGCAGATGATAAGGTTGTTATGGCAGAGTCTACTTGCAAAGAATGTTGAGCAAACTGAGTACAGGCATGAAGAGCATGGGCCTCAAAATTAACGTCAATAAAATAAAAATTATCGTGTTTGAAGGAAAAAATGAGAAAACAATATGCAACATTGTCTTAAATAATGAGAGAATAGAACAAGTTGATAAGTACATATATCTTGGTAGCTTATTCACTAATGACGGAAAGATAGATGGAGAGTTAGATAGGCGTATAAACGAGGGCAAGAAGGTTATCGGTAGAGCAGGACCCATTATTAGAAGTAAGAATATATCAGGTAAAGCAAAAAGGGCAATACATAATTCTATATTTATACACTGAAAAAAAACTTATTTGAATCAAAGGAAATTTCTTTGATTCAAAGAAATGGTAGAGCAGAATATGGCTGAAGAAATATTTCTTCAGATTAAAGAAATATTTTGTTTGGATTTAAGAAACGCAATGCTTAAGACATAGAAATACTTACTTGACACTATAAAATATTCGTTGAGCGAAATAGATTTGTTATTGACTGTAATAAATAAGTATTTGATATGATAGGTGAGTTCCGTAATGTAAAGAAGTATGGTGTAAGTTCAAGAAGATAATTATTACATACAAATAAATGTAACTCGGACTAAGTAAAAGTTTTTTTGAAACAAATATATGATTCTTTGATTCAAATAAGCGTATTTTTTGGTAAAATAAACATTTCTATGCTACGAAGAAATTTTTTTTAACGGAAATAAATATCTATTTGTTTCCAAGATGCAGCATATTGTTTTAAAATAAGGTGTAACAGAGTTGATAAGATATTAATTGATTCAATGAACAATTTATTCAAACAGAAAAAGTTTTCCTGTTGTTTAAACATTTTGAATAGTTAAAGTACAAAAATTAAGCAGGCCCATTTATTTAAAAAAGTATTCAATGCAATTATAATGATTATACTATAATAATATATTTATTTTAATTTTCGCGGAGTAGCAAAAAGAATTGCAAGCAAGACCAACTGACCAATGCTTAGGAAGATTGATAAACACCAATCACCACATATTTCAGATTATATCTACTGTGAAAATGTATGGCTAACTTAAAGACTGTAGAATCCGTTTCTATTGTGAGACTATAAACTCTGCGCACCTGGCGGCATATATCTGAACTACTCGGTACAAATAAAGAATTTTACCAAAATATTTTTTCGAACGCATGGTGTCTGAAGTTATTTCAAAAACATATTTCTTCACTTGAAGGAAATGTTTATTGGACACAAATCGCTTCACTCTATTTATTAAAAGCAACATATCTTCCAAGTGAATAAATTATTACTTAAGTGAACAATCTACTTTTTTCGGCTAATGACAAATTCTATTAAAACAACAGTATCAATGCCCTTATATGAAGGAAATATCGATTTCACTTAATTAATATTGCTTTCGTTTATGTCAATATTTCTTTGATTCAAAGAACACAAAATATTTGTTTCACGCATCGATGAGTTACTTATTTCAAATAAAATATTTTTTATTTCAGAGGCTCAAATATATTAAACTAAAAAATATTTCTTTGGATGCGAAATCAAGATTCAAGAAAACTAGGTTCTTAGTTTTAAAGAAATAAATTCCTTGAGTTAATTATCTCATATTCTCAAGCCAAGAAATATTTCTTTACTTCAAAGAAATGGCGCTCAAAGAAATGATTTCTTTGAATCAATGCACGAGTTTGTTGCTTTCAAAAAATATTTAGTACAATTAAGTAAACGGGTTTTTTGGCTCAAATCAATGCAATCAAAGAAATGCATTTCTTTGGACCCAAATTTTTTTTTCTCAGTGTACAGACTGTGCTGTAAGGTAGCGAGACCTGAACGTACGAAGAAAATCATAAGAGTAAAATTAAAGCGATTAACATGAAATTCCTGACAAAGTGAGTAATGAGATAATTCTCAAAGAATGTGGTGTAGAGGAGACACTAGTTGACATATGTGAAAGAAATTCGTTAAGATGGTTTGGGCATGTTGAGAGAATGAAAGATGAACGACTAACGAAAGAAGTGTATTAAGGTAAAGTAAATGGCAGTGTGCCCAGAGGCAGACCACGGAAATAATGGTTAGAATATATGAATGTGACCCTAATTTGAAGAAAAAGAGAGATTGATCAGCAAACTGGGTCGGAACAGTGTTGCGAAATGAACGTGTTATTGAAATAAATAACACCGGAATACTATATCAACCTAAAAATCTATACCCCCTTCCCTACTTCACTCCCTTCCTCACCGAATGAGTCACGCTTACCCCGAAAGGGAAATGGCTGAATGGTATAATAGTAATAGTATGAAATTGGACAAGATAATTGAAAAGTCGTAAAAAGTTTTTAGCGACCTTGGGAAAATAACGAAGAACATGAGAGTTAACAGAAACGTGGGGGAGAGGTATAAACATCGTGACCTGTTCTGCTTCTATCTTGGTTGTAAAAAAAATCTTGTGATCAACAATGTACTTACGCCCATTAACGGCGTCGATCCGGTGAAACTGCTGCACCGAGCATCCGTATCGCGAAAAGTAGATTTATAAATAATTACGTGCGATACAATCCTTTTGTCCGCTCTCTATAAAATTATCGTTATCGATAGAAGGAACCTATGAAATCCGAACCTCTCATATCGCGAGCTACGATAATAGAGAATCACACGAATATGTAGGACGGAAAGTCTCGATCCTGTTTCAGGGCCGTCTGGATAGGGTAATCGGTACAATGATTGGCCACTTGAGAAACTTTTCCAGTTTAAATATTTGTAGAAAACACTAGAAGTGTCGATAAAAATTCTAAAATACACAGATTGATAATAAATTTTCTGAAGATTCAAATCACCGTGGTAAGTTAGGCATTAAAAGTAGGGAATAATTTATGTTTAAAGAAATGATCAATCATGTCAAGAAAAACAATGACTGGCCACGACGACATAGTGATTAGAATAGACCAATGATTGTATGATTGGCTACTGAAATGAGGTGAAATAGAGTCATTGGCCACCTGGTTGGCCACTTCAGGTTATATATTACTGATTTGGTAAGCACAGTGATTAGCCACCCATTTATCGACATACAGACATAATTTTCTGGTTATAAGACTACTATGGTCTATCTCAATTCATCAAATTCAATGCAAATTCAAAAGTTTGTAGTTGAATCTGTCGTAACTATTGAAAAAAATAATCATTTTCAACAAGCGGATACTTCTAGCCTCAACAGCTTTTCGTTAAAATTCCTGACTCATTCAGCATCGCTGGTTTTACTTATTCTGCCATTTAAATGCACTACACTGCATTAAGCTAGTTTTTCAAATACGTTGCGAAATTGTTTGTGCTTCATCCTGCAATATTTATTGATAGTTTTATTTCTGAGTATTCTTTTATGTAAGCATACTTAAATGAGGTGGCTTATCATTGGGGGGTGGTCAATCATTATGGGGTGGCCAACAATTGTACCGATTACTCCATCTCACATCGTAAACCTCTAGACCGCTCCGTTATCCGGCCTGTTAATCCTGGGTAATCAGATAAATTTATGCATTAAATTACAATCAATTAAAGTGAATTCAAGTTACTTTGAGTGACTTCAAAAGACTTGATTTTATGGGATATTTATAATGTATACTTGATTGCAAAAATAAATGACCACACGATATAATATTTGGAAAATTGCATGACACTATTTAGTAACAAAAGAAAATTAGTCTTTTTGGGTAGCAAGTTAATTTTCTTCTCTAAAAATTCATGTTTTTGACTGAAAATTCATCACTCTGGTGAAAAATTAATCTAATTTGTAAGAAATTCAACAATTTGGTTAAAAAGTTTTTTTTTTAATTCAGCTGTTGTGTAAAACATTCGTCTTTTTGGATTGAAAATTCTACTATTTTTTGTAGAATGTTTATTTCTTAGGTTGAAAATTCAACCATATTGTTGAAAATTCTTTTTTTTTATAAAACATTAATTTTTGAAACTGAAAATTCAACTTACACAGTTTGGATTGTAAATTTATCTTTTTTAATTGAAAATTTAACTACGCGGTTGAACGTTGTACCAGTTCGTTGAACTTTAATTGTTTGTTTTTGTTTTAGTTGAAAATTCCTCTCTTTAGTTGAAAATTAAAGAATTTTTGTTGAAAAATCGTTTTTTGGTCAAAAATTGATCTGCATCAGTTGAAAATTCAACTGCTTGCTTAAAAATTCAAGTATTTTTTTCAAATCATCTTTTTTGATCGAAAATTAATCTTCTTTGTTGTAAAGTTATGTCTTTCGCTGAAAATTGAATTATTTGGTTAGAAATAAATCTGCTTTGTAGAAAATTAATCTGCTTGGTTGTAAATTAATGTGTTTTGTTAAGAATTAAATTATTTTTTTAAAAATTTATCTACTTTGAAGTAAATTCAATAATTTTGTGAAAAAAACCTTTTTATTTGGTTAAAAGTTCAACTGTTTTGTTGAGAAATCGTCTTCTTGGGTTAAAAATTCATCTTTTTGTTAAAAAATTTAACGATTTGGTTGACCATTAATTTTTTTTATTGAAAATAAACAATTTGTTTGAATAGTATCGCTTTTGTATCTGCTTTAGCTGCAATATCAGTCAATACATTTTTCGTTGAGATTTCATCTCTTTTGGTTAAAAATTAATCTGCTTTATAGAAAATTCACAATTTTGTTAAAAAGTGATTTTTCGTTTGAAGATTCTTCATTTTAGTTAACAAGTTCATCTCTTTGGTTGAAATTTCACCTACTTTGTGGAAAATTCATTGTTCTTTGGTTTAATATTTATTTTTTAACTAAAAATTGAACTATTCCAATGGAAGATTCATCATTTTAGTTTAAAATTCATCTCTTTTGTTGAAAACGTAACTAATTCTTTGAAAAATCATTGTTCTTTAGTTGAATATTTATTTTTTACCTGAAAATTGAACTATTCCATTCTTTGAGAAACATTAATCTTTTTTATTAGAAAATTCAACTGATTGAAAATGTATCTTTGTTAGTTGAAAATTCAACTACTTCGCTGAAAATTTACGTATTTTTGTTAAAAGTCTTATTATGGCTTTCTGTTTCACATTTACTCAAAATTCAGTGTACTTCAATTTATTCAGTGGAAAATTTTACACCCGATGCTCAGGAAATAAGGTTTTTCGGATCCACTCAAAATTGAGTATAATGCAATTTATTTAGTGGCAACTTTCACCAGCGGTGACTAGGAAATGAGTTCTTTCACAAAAACTATATTTTTTGTATGAAAGGAAAATATAATTAATTATATATATTTACAATTTCAGATAAATACTAACTTACAAGTTTGAGTGCACAGCGGATCTTAAGATTTCAAAATTTAAAAAAAAAGTGAAAACAGCATCACTTAGATTATCGTCATTATCGACAATAAGGTATTTTTCATTGATTGTTTCGTAATTGAACAAACTGAATGTAATAAGATATGAAAATACTTTTAATATCAATTTTAGTATAATAAAATGATTAATGCCGGTCATCGAATCTATAATTGAGCAGTTGGGTGCAATAACAGCTTACTTGTATTTCCAGAAATCACTTTTTTCATTTGATTTGCATATAACTTCGTGAAGAACAAATGAAAAACCAGTAACTTCTAAAAATGCAAGTAGGCTGTCATTACACCTAACAGTACAATTTTTCATATTATATCTAGGCATAATTGAAGGGTTGCAGTACAGAACTAGATAACCAACATTTTTGGTGAAAGTGAGTTTTTTGCATAAAAAATTCTTAAAAAATCAAATACATGTTGCGATAAAAGAATTTTTCCGAAATCTCATTTTTAATATAGTAATCAAAAGATTGGTAATTGAAAACCAGATAACTGACTTTCTGTACTTGTCTTTCACCATCTTCTTCTTCTTCTTTTATTTTGAGTTGTCTAACCTTTCAACTTTTTTAAAAACCTTTTTCTGACTATATTCCTCTTGCTACTTTTATCAGCAAAGTACCAATCAAATTTCAACCTAAAATCTGAATATTCATTTTCTACAAAGAGCCATTTTTATAATATTTTTTTACTTAACTTTTTGCCTTGAGATAGGAAACGATATTTCTTAAAATTATTATTGTTTGTTTATAAAGAAACATATACCTTTCTCCTTTTTATGGACTCTTCAGAATTATTTTGTTGGAAGAAAACTTTTTTATTCTTATTCAGTCTCTTCATATCTCGGGAGCAAGTTTTTATTATTTTCTTTAATTTGAAAAATGGATTTTCAGTCGCCATCGAAAGACGATTTTAAAAACCCATACAATTTGAATCTCCAAATTTTTGACTTGGAATTGGTTACATTTTCCTAATAAAACTCATTTTCTCTCAATTTAAGAATTCAGGAGCAAGCTTTTGTTTTTTTGTTTAAACTATAAATTGCACTTTTTATCGTGATTTGCAACCAAACCTGTCCTAATATTAGGTTCCTTTCACTTTGAGATTGTCAACTTCCACATTCTATTTCTCGGAACTAGATAATTTTTTCAATCATACCTTATGGTCTCAATTCGGAAACACTTCAGCTCGGGAGTTAACTTTTGTTTTATCTTTAAATGATTTCGATTTTACAGTATTTATTTCGCTCTCCTGTAAAATTCCGATTTTGTTGGTTATCTAGTTCTGTACTGCAACCCTCAAATTAATCTTCAAATTTTTCAAAACTTAACTCATAAAAACTGTTACTTTCGATTAAAAAAAGTACAAAGCATTATAAAATAGAGTTGATTTCATGGAGAGATACTCGGAAGTCTATGGTGGAACTAGGACACCTTGTAAACTAAAGTAACAATATAATCGTGATCCAGTGAGCGGCGCTGCAGAGAGTGCACTTTGGAATTTTTTATTTCGAACCCAGAGAAACAATATGCGGAAATCAGTTGCTGGTTACTTTACTGGCTTACAACTTACAATATGCCCCGGGGTATAAAATGCCACCGAACCGAAAAAAATAAACAAAATGGATTTCCCACTCCCTTAACATATCTTCAACATCAAAGATACATATAATATTTGTATATATACAGATGACTTTTTAATTGGAATTAGGGTCGATAATATTTTTTTTGTTCTGCAATTAATTGAAATTGTTTTCTTTCAATAAACATTAGAGTTTTTATTTTTTGTCCCGGACTGATTCACTGGACTCGTCAGTAAGGTAATGCAAATCAGTCCTGCCTTAAACATTACATTTTATAATTTAATTGACCTGATTCATATTATATTATATTATGTTATAATATTAACTGCAAAATTCACTAAATTTAGAAACATAACAATTTTTAGAAAATATACATCATAATAGAATTTAGGTAAATTAAATTATAAAATGTAATGTCTAAGGCAGGACTGAATCATATTGCCTTACTGACGAGTTCGGTGAGTCAGTCCGGACAAAACATAAAAAATCTAATTTCTAATTTTAAAATGTTTAAAAAAAAATTAATTGCCGCACAATATGTATATTATCGACCCTAATGCAAATTAATAAATCTTCTTTACAATTATGATACTTGGGTTAATTGAGAACGATATCTTTCGAAAAACCAGCAAAGGTGTCATCTAACTATAAATCTAATACACAAAATAAAACAAATTATTATTTTTGAGTACGTGTAAAATAATAATTTGTATAAACTGAATACATAAGTATAATAATAGGTCTCAAATTAGAGACAGCTTTTATAACTAGATTTAAAAGTTGAATTACATAATCTGTTGAAAAAAAAAAACTATATTCATTTCTGTCTATTCTGGCTTTGAACTAGCAGGATGGTCGCAAAACTTCATTTTCAAAATCGTCTGATTTTTCCCTAGTCAGTTTTTCATTTTTTTTTAATCCCGGACTTTCCTCTGACTTTTCCTGACCAACGAAATTCAAAATCTTTCCAAGATTTCCAGATTTTCCCTGATCTGTGGATGTCCTCACAGGGAATTTTGGGAAGGAATGATAATTTTGAGTTGTTTCAGGGAATTTTCTAAAAGAATTATAATTTTGAATTATAATAAGATTTAAAAAAGAATTATAATTCCAAATTGGAACAGTGAATTTTTAGGAAAATTTTTTGTTAGGTCAGGAAATTTTCCGAAGCAATTATATGTAATTTTGAATTGGATCGAAGAATTTTAGAGAAAACAAATTATAATTCAGGTCTGGAACCAGGAATTTTCCGAAATAATTATAATTTTGAATTTTAAGAGGAAATTTTTGAGAATAATTATAATTAAGATTCGGAACTGCAGATTTTTTGGAAGAATTAAACTTATGTCTAGGGACAGGCAATTTTTTAAAAGAATTATCATTAGGGTTTTAGAATAGGGGATTTTTGAAACGAACTTTAATTCTGACATGGAACAGGAAATTTTCAAAAAGAATTAAAATTCTGAGTTAGGATATGGAAATTAAAAAACAAAAAGTATAATTGATACAATCGGGAAAATAAAAAATTGATTGGGAGAAAACTGGGAACATAAAATTGAGCGTCTGGTGAACACTCTGATCTCTAAAGAAAATTGTATGAAACATTCAAAAATTTCATTCCATCCATTTCTTCATGTCTTCTGAAAAAAGTTATTCTCTGGCTAATTACATCAAAACGTTTAAAAATGATTCAAAATTAAATAATCTTTTTTGGTTGAACATCTTTTGTCTATTTATCTTTTTTCATATCTTGCGTCGTTTTTCCACAATTTTTTTTATTGTCAATGTTATTTTTCACGATTGAAACACAAATTACGCCTCTTATCAAGAAATGATTGATAAAAAATGTGTAGCTCTTTTCCGATTGAACAACTTTTGTCCATTAATTTTTTTCGTGGTTTGTGTCATTTCTCCAAAAATTTAATTTCTTTTATTCTTAAATCAGTTTTTTACAAATGAAACAAAAACTACGCGTCCCATCAAAAAGTTATTAATAACAAATTTGTAGATCTTTTTACAGTGCACAATTTTTGTCGATTTATCATTTATGATTATTTATTAGTCAACGGCGATACCACGCTGAAAAAACCAGTTCTCGTCAGATCACTGAAGTTAAGCAGCGTTGGGCGCGGTTAGTACTTGGATGGGTGACCATTCAAGAATACTGCGTGCTGTTGGCACATCGTGGGTGTGGTGAGCCCACACTTGTAGTAGTTATTTACTACAAGAAACTATCCACCTAGAAACACTACCCGAATCGGGTAGTGTCACGCCTACCCTGAAGGGGAAATGGCTGAATGGTATACTATCTTCTTTCGTATCTTGTATATTTTGACTGAAAAATGAAATTTTTCATTTTTCATTATTTTTTTGTGCGATAAAAATTAGAATTTTCGATTTTTCGAGAAAATTAAAAAAAGTCTTGTAACAATATTGTAGGGTGTTCAAAAAGAAATATTTTTCTTCCCTTGACTTTTTTTCAGGTCGTCCGTTGTTTGGCTTAAAATCTTCATTTTCGTTTGTTTTTTGGAATTTTGTAAATGCTATAACTCCAGTAATTTTTGTTATATTAAAAAAAGCCATTGGGATAAATTGTTTGTCTTCTTGAGCACTACGAATATCCGTACATAGAATTTTTAAATTTGAAAAAAGTGGTCTCAAAAATTTTGAAAAAGTGCTCACTTTTTTAATTTTTATCCAAAATGGCTGGCTAACGAAGCTGACCTTCATTTTAGGACAGTTGAAGAGTATACCAAAGCCCAATCCAATCTGTCAATTCTTTCGAAAGTTATCCTGCTAACAAAATAAAAATACACACAAACACACACGTATACCCACATACATACAAACAGGCAGATAGATATATTCCACCTTCTCTGATGCGAATGTGAAAATTACCGTGACACTTATAAAAATATGAAATCTAAAAGGGGCACTTCGGCAAATAAGAAATAATTATACAATTTGAACTCAAAATACGAAAACCAAATTTAAGTTTGGTATAGCTTGGTGAAAAAGCGCATACTTTTAAATGATTAAAAAAATGATGAAATGATTCCAAACTAATTAAATAAGTCAATAAATTTATGATAAATTATTTTTATTAAAATCTATGATAATGGATAATGGGATAATGGAGGATAAATAAAGGAGGGAGGTCAGGAAGGGGGAGATGAGAAGGGTGACTGGGGAATAGGATAGAGGATGTGGTAGAAAGGAAGTGGAGTAATGGGATGGGAAGTATGTGAGGGTAGGGGTAGTAGAGAAAGGTGGGAAATTGAGGAGAGGGTAAGTAAGGGAAGAGAAGGGTTGAGCAATCGCGGGGGATGGAATAGGAAGAGATTAGAGGGTGATAGGGTTGGATGTAGACTAAATGGAGGATAAATAGTGGGGAGAAGTGAGTGAGGGGGTGGTGAGGAGGGCGGTGAGGGTGTAGGGTCTTGGATGTGGGGTAAAAGAAGTGGAGTGATGGGAGGGGAAGTACGTGACGCGAGGGGAAGTAAAGTAGGGTGGGGAATTGAGGAGAGGGTTAGTAGGGAAAAGGAAAGAGGAGGAAGCGCGGGGGTGGAATAGGTTGCGATGCGAGGGGATATAGTGGGGATGGGAGATTAGTAGGGGAGGTGATGATCAGATAAAGTAATATCGGATAGGATATGAGTGGGGAGAGGAGTGATATGGGGAGGGGGATATTTGAAAGACTTAATTAACGTCTTAATAGGCTACAACACCTTTCTGTAGATGCATGGCGCTTCCTTTTACTAATTTTTGAAAATAGTGTGGCTTATGACCTTATGGCCTTATGGACGATATTCTGAAGTTGTCTGAAGTGGAAAAGGAATAAATAAACAATTGAAATAATGGATGAACTCACAAGCTATAACGCATGTTCGACGCGCAGGGAGGTATACTGACTCAGGCCCTAGTCGCTCTATCCATTATATCTGAGAATAAAATAGAGATGTATTGTCTTTACACGGGAAGTTGTACGCCTAGGAGGTAGAGGGCTATTTATTATGAGGCTCTAACAACTGGGCTCGCCCGTCGTTCTCTCTTGCACTCTCATGTCCAGGAAACATGAAATCATACTCACCACGGTGGTCCTCGCCAATCTGCTCTGGAAACCATTCATTTTCAGTTTCCTACAACGACTGCCCTGCCGCACCAACCGAGATTGACTCTCTTGTCCTTCCGGTATCAGCAGATCGATCAGCTAATCGATTCGCATGCACTGCAAGATTGTAGGAGCTCGATAATATCTCGATAATATCGTAATATCGCGAATTACAAGCCATAATCGTAATCACGTCTTTAACTTGCTCGTCTAAACCGATCTGGTACCAATCACACACTCTACTCATGTCATCAGTCCTGGGAATTGCAATTTCTTATTCTACCATCGAATAGAAAGCAAAACTCATGACACCAAGTTTGGATTGAATTGATAGATCTTACGGCGATTTTTTTATACTCGTTATTGAAAATTCTGACGTCGTAAACTACGTAGGAATCTACGCCGGGAATTACGTGGGACGCTGCGTCGGAAAAAGCGGAAGACACTACGACGAAAACAACGTAAGATCATACATCGTAAACTACTTTAGAAATCACGTAGGACACTGCGTCCAAAAATGCATATGACACTATGACGGAAACGACGTAGGGTCAGATGTCGTAGACTTCGTCGGAAATTACGTAGGACACTGCGTCGGAAATTGCATAGGACACTAAGTTGGAATCGACATAGGATCAAACGTCAGAGACAACGTCTGAAATTACGTAGGACACTACGTGGGAAAAAGCGTAGGGCACGACGTCAAAAGCGACTAAGGATCAGACATCGTGAAGTGGGTCGAAGATTGCGTAGGACACTGCATCGGAAAATTCGTAGGACACTACTTCGGAAGAAGCGTGGGGCACTACGTCGGAAAGGACGTAGGATCCAACGTCGTAAATTAAGTCGGAAATTACGTAGGAAACTGCGTTCGGTGCAATTATGCGTTTTTGTTAGTTTTTCTTCTCGATTTTGCTTATCAATTTCATTGAATTATTATCAATTGCTGAAATTAAGATTTGATATAAAATGATAGACAAAAATACATTTTTAAGTACTATCAGACTCTTTAAACTGTAAAAAAATATTATTTGCGTATTTTGAAATTAATGATCTTTTTCTGTCACTAGGTATAAATCTTTTCAATTTATTCCTAATGGAGAATATTTCTTTTATACTGTAGAAGAAATCCTATGTATAATACTTTTTAGGGGTGAACGAATGTTTTAGACATTAATTTTTATTCTTTTTTAAATTGAAAACTGAAATGATAAAAATGTATGGGAGTATTTTTTCACCAAAAGGACGAAGTTTAGATGTTAGTGTTTGCAACATTCAAAGTCACAAATTTTTTGGGCACCCGATCATTGGCATATTTTTGATATCATAATAACATTTTATTTATTGAATGTAAATATCAACGAAGAATAGTTTGTTCGCGGGCTTTTTAGGAAGTATATTACTTTTAATTGTTATATCTAACGTTTAATTGTGAGTCTTACTCAAATTTTGTCATTCCATATTAATTAAAGACACAAACATAATCTTTTCAGAAAGCCCCCCTCTGATGATTTTAATTTTAATTTTGACACGTTCGTGGAGTGAAAAACAATCCCATTCAATAAAAAAATTCATTTAAAAAAAATCTGACCAATATTTACCATATAATCTTATTATAATCTCTTAATGTTTTAGTAATTAAATACAAAAATCTAGTTTTTTTCGAAAACATCGCTAGATTACTTTGAGACAGGTAATTTCTGCTCAGAATTAAAATTTTGGCTTTGGAACAGAAATTGTTTAAAAGAATTATGATTCTGAAATAGAACTGTGAATTTTTGTAAATAATTGTAATTTTCATCTGACGTCCACTTCAGAATAGAAATTTTTTTAAAGAATTATAATTGTTACTTTAGGAAAGAAAAGTTTAGTAAAGAATTGTAATTTTGAGTTTGGGATAGGCAATTGCAGTAAAGAAATATAAATTGGCAATTGGGACAATGAATTCCTGGAAATAATTTTAATTTTGACTTTGGAATTTTCTTGAAGAATTGAAATTCAAAGATAGAGCTGTAAATTTCCGTAAATGATTATCATTTTTTCTTTAGATTCACTTCAGAATACGAAATTTCGTTAGCGAACTATAATTTTTACTTTAGGACAGGGAATTTTAGTAAAAAATGGTGATTTTGTGTTTGGGACAGGGAGTTTCAGGAAAAAAATATAATTTTGACAATTGGGACACGGAATTATGATTTGACTATTGAACAGGGAATTCCGTAAAGAATTGAAATCTTAATTGTGGGACAGGCAATTTCCGCTAAGAATGAAAATTTTGACTTTTGCACGGTCAATTTTTTAAAATGAATTATAATTCTCAGATGTAACTGAAAATTTCTCTCAGAAATTTTAATTACATTCTCATTCTAATGAGAAGGTATTGGTTTTATGTAAAATTTGACATAGTCGGTTTTCATCAAATCTCCACGTTTTGAGACCTCCTGAGTCAGAAAAAACGATTTTTACGAAGGTGTCTGTCTGTCTGTAGTCTGTCTGTCTGTCTGTCTGTCTGTCTGTCTGTAGCCACGATAACTTTCGAAAAAATGATCAGATTTGATTGAGCTTTGGCACACTTTTTTATGGCCGAAAAATAGAGAACGAGTTCGTTAACCAGCTATTTTGGATGAAAATCCAAAAAGTGAGCACATTTTGAAAATTTTTGAGACCACTTTTTTGGAAGATTTGAAAATTCTATGTACGGTTATTCGTAGTACGCAAAATGACGAACAAAATATTCCTATGACTTTTCGTGATAAAAAAAAAATTACTGGAGTTATAGCATTTTCAAAATTCCAAAAAACAAACGAAAATGATCATTTTAAGCCGAAAAACGCACGATATGAAAAAAAGTCAGAAGGAGAAAAACGTTGATTCCTGAACACCCTTTAATATTTTCATGACAACTTTTTGAATTTTTCGAAAAATAAAAAATTCAAATTTTGATCGCACAAAAAATTAATGAAAAATCAAAAAAGCCATTTTGCTGTAAAACTATGCAAGATAACAGAAAAGGTCATCTCACCAAAATTGTGCACCTAAAAAAGAGCTACAAATTTCTTATCATTCACTTCTTGATATGACGCGTAGTTTTTGTTTTATTCGTAAAAAACAGCATTGAAAATAGAAAAATCAAA
>CAKNYM010024261.1:0-58655 GCA_932195095.1 Andricus curvator
CCCCCCCCCTAACCCCAATTCTATCATTACATGAAGAAAAATTTCACTTCTGCAGAAATTAATATGAATTGGTATAAAATGAAGAAAAACTTATCTTTTTAAAGCAGGTTGTAGGTTACTCCATTTTCAGTCAACTTCCAAATTATACTCTGGTTACGCGGTTATAAAATCTTGTATGAATATTTTTATATACAGAAACAAAGTTTATTGAAAATTATTCAAACTGTAAAATATTCGTCATGTTAACTTTATAATGCTTATTGCTTTTATAATTTTTACCTTTTTATGTGACTTATTCCCTGTTTTCAATTGTAATCATGTGAACTAGATTTTGTTGGTTATATTTTAGACACTACTATATTTAATTATACTTGAACTTTACTTATCACTGTCAAAATGGAAACCTTAAATATTTGTCACATTAACGCTCAGTCTTCAGCTTCTCATTACCACGAATTTAAATATCATTTTATGTCCTATTTCGATCATATCATAGCCGTGTCTGAGACCTGGCTCACGCCTAACATTCCACCTAGCCTCATAGCACTTGATCATTACACACTTTCCCGGAGAGATAGAGATAAGAGAAGAGCGGGTGGGTTCTGTCTCCATATTCATGACAGCTTAGGGGTTGCAGAGGCGGGAATGAGTCCTCCAACCAATTACCCTATTGCTGAGTACCTTTTTATCAAGGTATCTTCGTCTCATGACAGCATGTTGGTGGGTGTGATTTACAAACCTCCTAATGCTTCCTACTCTAGGGATCTTGAGACTGACATTTTTTACCTTATACCAAATCATAATAACATTGTACTTACTGGTGACCTAAACACAAATCTTAATGCTCCGCCGGATTATCTATAGTTCCCCATAATATCTATCACCACACCGATGATTCTAGTACATGGATTGACTTGATGATTGTTGATGATCTAGACAAGGTAATTTCTTCTGCTCAACACTCAATTTCATTCCTCTCAAATCACGATCTTATCAGCATTCAATACCAGTTCTCCTTTAATTCCTCCTCTAGTATACCTTCTCTGTCTATACGCAATCTCACAAATATAAATGAAGCCGAATTTCTTGAGCAACTCTCTACTTATGATTGGAAAAGAATTTTCATTGAAAAATATATAAATAGAAAGGTTATTTGTCTAACAAAATTTTTATCTTTAGCTTTTGACAAATTTTCGCGTCTTCATACCCTTAAAGCAAAAAAGAAGTCCACTCCTTGGATTACATCTTGTATCAAAGATTACAATTCTATCAAAAACACGAATAAAAATGAAAACATCTGGTTTCTGTCAAGATGACTTGCACTTATTCCTCCAAAACACTTGGCTCCTGATAACAATTTCTCCCTGCATATCTTTTAACAGCCTTCACCACAAAATCCACGCTCATTGCAAACAGCACTCCTTCCCCGTTCGCAGTTCCCTCTACCTTTGATGATACTAAATTATTCTTTTCTGAAATATCGCAAGAAACCCTAATGAAAAAACTCTTAGACGTAAAATCAAATGCTCAAGGTTCTGATGACATTTCAATCCAAATGATTCGCTTAGCTTTACCAGTCATTTGTCCTATTCTCTTGCATATTTAGAACGCGTCTCTACAGGTGGGAATATTTCTTGATACCTGGAAAGGGGCGATTATTCGCCCTGTTCCTAAAATATCTAACCCTACCTCTCCCAAAGATTTCCGCCCGATATCCATTCTCTGTGCCTTGTCTACACCTTTCGAACGCATTGTCCATTAGCAACTTGCTGCACATATTGAAACTAACAATTTAATGGACCCAATGCAATCTGAGTTTCGTGCCAGGTATAGTACTGTTACAGCTACAATTAAAGTAACTTCTGACCTTGAACTGTCAATTGATAGAACGGAAATAACTGTTGTTGTCCTTTTTGACTTTTCTAAGGCGTTTGATACAGTTAACCATAATTTGCTATTGACTAGGCTCAAATCACTCTATCTCTCAAATATGGCTGTTAAATTGTTTGAATCTTATCTTAGTAATCGTTCTGAAAGAGTACAAATCAGAAATGGTGAGCGTTCTGATTGTTGGGAGGTTGAGAGTGGTGTCCCTCAAGGTTCCTTGCATGCACCCACTCTATTTAATATTTATACATCTGAACTTGATAGTGAACTTCGACACTGCAACTATCACAATTATGCTGACGACTTCAGGTTTCACCTCTCCAGATTACTGCCACTCTTAAAAGCTCACTTAAAAAGGTAGAGGAGAATATTGATTTAGTGGTGCAGTGGGCCTTGAAAAACGGTCTCCCTCTCAACCCTGCTAAAACTAAGGCTATAATCATAGGATCTTCTTCCTCTCCTTCACTTGCAACAATTGCAACCTTGCCTCCTCTCTTGATCGATGGCCGTCTCATCCCCTTTGTGGATTTTGTGAAAGATTGAGGCTATATTCTGAATCGCTCTCTTACATGAAATGGACATGTTGTGGATATTTTAAGGAAAACATTTAGAGTCCTCCAGCAGATTAACAGGAATAAGGAATAACTTCCTACTCCAACGCGTATCCTCCTAATTAAAAGCCTCATCCTCCCTTTATTTAACTACGGCTGTGTGGTATATGACGATATTACTGATGAGCTGAATGCCAAGCTTGAACGTACGCTCAATGCTTGCATTCGGGTCAGCTACAACATCCCGAAAGGCGAGCATATTACCCAGTGTAGAGAAATAGCAGGACTTCTTAACGTTGCCAAAAGAAGAACATTTTTTATGGGTAATCTGCTTTATATCATATTCAGTAATGAAGCTCCGTACAATCTCCTTAAATTCTTTTATTTTATTGATGAAGATCAACTGACACATTCCAAACTCCGTGAAAGGAAAACAGTACTCAAAATTAAACCACACCACGCACGTAAAATGCAAAGATCTTTCGTGGTGCTCGTCTTTTGAACAAACTATCTATAACAATTAAAAATGCACCTGCACAATATCACTTGAGAAAACTCCTTTTTGGTTACTTATTTGAAACTTCAAATCGTACTCTCGAAATTACACATTGGTATCACTTAAACCCTTGAGTTTCAAACATATTTAAGCGTGCACATGAATGTTTTTACTTTTAGGCATGTATATTTGCGTACGTAAACTTACAGCATTACTGGTAATAGACCACGTCTAATTATTGTATTTTAGTTTATTTCTTTCTATACCATTAAGCCATTTCCCTTTCGGCGAGCCTCCAGGGGTAAGCGTGACACTACCCGATTCGGGTAGTGTTTCTAGGTGGATAGTTTCTTGTAGTAAATAACTACAAGTGTGGGCTCACCACACCCACGACCGCCAACAGCAACGCAGTAGTATCAGACGGTCACCCATCCAAGTACTAACCGCGCCCAACACTGCTTAACTTCAGTGATCTAACGGGAACTGGTGTTTCCAGCGTGGTATGGCCGTTGCCATAAAAAAAATTTTTATTATTTTGAAAGTCTCAAACGAAAGATTAATATGGTTTTGGTATTTTTATGGCCAGGAAGATGATACTAACAGACCGAGGGGTTATCTCGATGACTCCATAGAAAGCTAGACATTTTCTCCTAAGACTTAGAGAGGTTTGGATTGAAATACATGTAAGTAGAGTGGGTTTTGAGACTAATTTAATAATAAAAAGGTTTTTTTTAAAAAAAAATTCTTTACTCTTGTTAAATACTTATTTTTAATTTTAATCGTTATATCGATCACCGTCACATTGTAATTGTGCTATCTAGCCCTAGGAACTTTTCATGAATACAAATACAAATACGTTTGAAATTTAAATAGGACGAAGATAATTGCCTATGAATAAAAACTCACGGAATCTTCTTGAAGGTATTTTAAATTAAATAAATTTCATTTTTTTAAACAGAAGATGACGAAGTATTAATATCCTAACTCTGAATATTATTCTAATTGTGTGCGTGCCTCTTCGAAGTGGATAATTGGAAAGTAGGAATCTTTTGGTGTGTTTATTTTTTTAAAATAAGTTTAAAATCATATAGATTTTCTAGCAAATCTCAGTCTTACATTCATCCATTGTAAGCCAGAGAATCAGTGCTACGAACCATAATTAAAAATTGTAAACTACATTTACCGGCTTTTTTAAAATTTAATTTTTGCTATAAATAAATAATTCAAAAGAATTTACTGCGTGCTGACTCATAAAGCCAGGGAGTAAACTTGATAACTCCTAAGAGATAAGAGGGCAACGTGTGACATTAAGTTTTAAAAGTCAAGCTCTTTGGGAAAAATCTTCATCCACACTCTCCTTACGAACCCTATGTGGAACTCTTTCCACCAGAGGAACGAAAGATTAATATGGTTTTGGTATTTTTATGGCCAGGAAGATGATACTAACAGACCGAGGGGTTATCTCGATGACTCCATAGAAAGCTAGACATTTTCTCCTAAGCGGCATAGTGAAAAAGACTTGTTCATAATAAAATGCGAGAAAAAAAAAAAAAAGAATTTAAAGAATAAAAATTGATCAAAATTAGTCTCAAGTAAAGCGCGTTACCACTTTACTTGAGCTAATCAAAATAAAACCCACTCTACTTACATGTATTTCAATCCAAACCTCTCTAAGTCTTAGGCCTACACACACAAATCTAGAACAAAACTATGAGAGTGCTCTCCTCAGGAGCAGAGAACCTCACCAGCTACTCTCTAGGAGCCTCGGAGCGCAAGTTAACGCGAGTGAAGAAACGAATGGAACCTGTCAATCGGTCGACTGACTCTCCGTGCAGGAACTCTCCGTATAGGAACAGGTCTTCGTTTCATCTGCTTTCTGCGATGTTCTTCGCGTCAAATTACTTACTAACGGATGATATTTTAATACGTAGTGACGAGAGTTCGTATATTATTTCGGAAGGTGTCTAAAATTTATTATTATCAAAGGTAGTATGAACCTGCACGTTACACTATACAATAATACAGTACTGAAGTTTAATTTTGCTTCAAGATTCATGATTGTAGTTGAAAATTCATCTCTTTGGTTAAACATTTGATTACTTTGATAAAATTCATTTTTGATGCAGTTCCGAAAAGCACTTACCTCTGATTGATTTAAAACTGCATATACTTACTTATTTTGACTCGTAGATTACGACAATGATAGTAAAAATACCAGCAAAAATTCAGAATAAAGTCGTACTTATTTCAATCAAACTCAAATAAAGCTTAGAAGGAAATGAAAATTTAAATGGAAAGATGATTAAGTCGTACAAATTTTGATTTGCGTATAACTTAAGAACATGTAATTAAAATTATATGTAGATATATTATTTCATTATATTCCCCAACAGAATTGAGGATGATTACCAAGTATAAGACTAGAGAAGAAACAATCAGAATTAAAATTCTTTTCCAGAATTCCAGTTCCCTATCGAAAATTCCCTTTTCCAGTTCAAATTATAATTCTTTCCGATAATTCCCTGCTTTAACCCTAAGTAGGTCGTGACCGATCTGACAGGCTCAGGTAATTCGTTTTCTGGCGCTATCTCCGCGCATCCGCCGGCCAGAATGAGCCATCTCTAGTACCTTCTTACCTTCCTATGAGGTTTCTAGCCCCCCTACTTAGTTGACCTCGAAATACTTTGGAAGCTGGATATCGCCCTGAAGATCTGTCAGGCATACCGCGACCAACTGCGTCATAAAGTGGAAGGTAAGAATTTTCAACTTTTAGTGATAAAAATGGATTATTTAGCTAAATTTTATGCTTGATATATGTGTCAGTTGTGCTGTGGTTGTATTAGTAAGAGAGATCCTGCACTTGAGCCTGTGAGGCTGGGGCGTATTATCTCACATGCGGCAAGTCTCTCTGCGGCAAGTCACACCTGCGGCATGTCACATATACGGAATGTCACATCTGGGGTATGTCACATTTGCGGCATTTCATATCTGCGGCATGTCTCATCTGCGGCATGTCACAACTGCGGCATCTCTATCTAGAGGGTTGGCCAAACCCCTCCCCCTTTTCCAACGTCTCTTGGGGGGCGCAAAGGTACCCCTGTGACTGGCCACAGAAATAATATTGGTAGAATTCCTTTCCACTGGTGAGAGATGCCGCTAGGTAGAGATGCCGCAGTTGTGACATGTCGTAGATGTGACATTCCGCAGATGTGACACGCCGCAGATGTGACACGACGCAGATGTGATATGCCGCAGGTGTGACTTGCGGCAGCGAGACTTGCGCATGTGACATGATCTGGACCCAAAAATTTCCTGCTCTTCTGTTGCAGAATCTCCAAAATGAGCACGAAAAGTTACGATTTGTCTAACCCAAGTCATGCTCACGAAAGCAGGGGTTTGCTGACGAGTGACGATGACCCAGATCCTGCAACCACTGAAAATCTAGGGCAAGAAAGTGACATTTCCTCTGAAGATGAAGTGAAACAACGTGAAGAATCAACAGAGAGTGAGCAAGAAGGCAATGAAATATCTGAACAGGAAGAGGATTCTGATGAAGATATGGAAGATTATTTTCTTTTGGAGGGATAAAACAACTAGATGGTTCAAAAAGCCCCCTCTAAAAAGCAAACGTACAAGCTCCCATAACATCATCAGTCATATCCTTGCAGCAAAAGGGAGTGGTAAGAATGCCAAAAATGCTGCTGAATGTTGGTCACTTCTGTTTCAAAGTGAAATTTTGGAAATCATCGTGAAATACACGAACCAGTACATTGATACTGTCAAGAGTAACTTCAAGAGGAAAAGAAATGGAAGACCCACTGACTTGGTTGAAATTAAAGCTTTCATTGGCTTGCTGTATTTAGCAGGAGCCTACAGATCAAATCGCTTGAGCTTGGAGGAACTCTGGGGAAAAAACGGTGAGGGAGTCGAAAAATTCGGTCTCGTTATGAACGGCAGACGATTCAAGTACTTGCTAAGGTCCGTGGACGCTGCTCCTTTCGACAGTATATACCATCAAAACCAAATATTTGTATTTGGATCTCGGTGGGTTTCGTTGTTATCAACGTTCTGAGATTATACCTCTCAGGTGCCAGGCACAGTAAATGACGTCCTCCTTTGTTGATCCGGCAAAGTGATCCTCACCTTCTCTGCCATTCGGCAGCCTCCCTTAGCAGGCCGCAAAGAGGGGATACGGCCAGACTACGGTGGACTCAGTGATCCCTCTGATGTCACTAGCTAGATGCACAGATTCAAAGCACTGTCCTGGTGTGTTCCGTAAGTGTATGTGTGTATGTTCATTACTCGAAAATTGGCCAGAGACCGCCGAGCAAAAGTCCCCCGTAGGAGCCTCAAGCGCAAAGAGATCGCTGACTCATTTTTCGAGTCTTCTCAAAATCGACTTCGAACCCCAAGGCTAGTACCCTCGACATGGAGCTTACACCTTGGCACGTAACCAGCTTTTTCTGAGGGGACCTACAGTTTAAGGTGGGTTCCGAACCACCGAAGCCCCGGTAGAAGTACATAGAAAAATTTCCATTGGTACCCGGCTCATGGATCGAACCCGATACCACCTGCTTGGAAATCTGACGCGCTATCGTCTGAGCTACCGATGCTTCATCAAAATGAAATAAGTATGGCTTGAAAATAATCGCACTTGTTGATGCTAAGATGGTGTACACACTGAATTTGGAGATATATGCTGGAAAACAACCAGATGGTCCATTCCAGCTAACCAACAAACCAAGTGATGTAGTGATGAGAATGGCAAAACCAGTATTGGGATCGGGCAGGAGCATCACTGCAGATAATTTGTTCACAGATCTCAATCTCATAACTGAATTAAAATGTAAAAAACTGTCATATGTGGGCACTGTGAGGAAGAATAAAAGAGCCATACCAGCCCATTTCGTGAATGTGAAAAGAAAAGAACAGTTCTCCAGCCAGTTTGGTTTCCACGATGGACTAGTTCTGACCTCATATGTACCTCGTAAAAATAAATGTGTGATCCTTGTTTCATCCTTGCGAAATGACAAAGCCATTGATAAATCATCTGGGGAGTTGACAAAACCAGAGATCATCACATTTTACAACGTTACCAAATGTGGCGTTGACACCGCAGATCAGATGTGTGACACGTATAGCGTTCAGCGAAAGACCCAGGGCTGGCCAATCGTCATCTTTTACGCCATGCTGAACATCAAAGGGATCAATTCCAACGTCATCTACCTTGGGAATCAACTGGGATCAGTACCAAGGAGAATATTCCTCAAGAACTTGGTCCATGAATTTGCCTTGGAGAAATGCAGCGAAGAAGTCAGATGACACCCGGCTTACACTCCTCCTTGCAAGCTCGTCTGAAGAGATTCTTCCCTGTGGATGTTCGTCCCAAGTCACCTCCACTACCCAATAAAAGGTACAGATGCTGTGACTGCACCGCTGAAACTGACAAACAAAGATTGACCAACTATTCCCGCGAGAAATGCCATAGGGGGATATTGCCTTGGCCACGCGAAATCGCTCTGCACAGCCTGCTTTTCGGCGTGTCAGTGCGAACCCGGCTCGCGCTTCGATGATCCTAATTCCGACTAAAGTCTATTGTAACAGTCCTAAACTGAATGTACAATATGTTTTACAGACCATTTTCGAGGTTTAAGTCTCCGTTTCGGCCATATTTCTAAAACACTATGGTTACGATTTGCTGATTTTACTTTTTTTTACTTATTCTGGCAAATTATACAACATTTTTGAGAACTATTTTTTTTGCTCCATCCATTACATCCCTACGAATAAGATCCATACTTGAGAGTTGCTGAAAATGGCGAACCATCGACGCCGCAGCCATTTTTGTCAGATGAGCCTGTCAGGCACACCGCGCCAAAAATTTGTTGTTTTCCAGACCGCGACCCACGCAGGGTTAAACTAAAAATTATAATTCCCTGCCTCAAAGTCGAAATTATAATTTTTCATGAAAATTCCCTGTCATTTCCAGATTTCCTGGTCAGGTAGATGACCTGAAAATATTTCAAAAAATTGGAAAGATGAATTTGATCCTCTCGCTCATTTGATCAAATTTTTCAGAATTCAGATACTCAGAGTATATTGTATAACGTTCTTTTCTATCAGGCTTAAGATTTAAGACGCGATCGGAAGAAAGGGCCCTAAGCATCCAAAAATCGTTTTTCTGATCATTAGCGGTATATGTCAATTAAAACTCTCTCTTTAAATTGGTCAAGTCAAAAAAATTCTATATTTATTTTTTTTGTATGTTTAGCTTAGCGTTTGGACGGAGTCCTATAGGCTCGTCGACACTCCCTTGCTTCTCCTGTAACTTTTTCGTTTGGCTGCTTAGGGCCCTTTCTTCAGAGCACGTCACGTTGTCGGTGTGTGCAGTTTTAAAAGTATTTTGGCCTGTGAAGCCTGTTATTCATACAGTTAAAAAAATTTTTTTTGGCTTCTTCTTCTAGCGCGGGCATACAAATAGTGTGTAGTTTGAAATTTGGAAAATTTAAGGTCTGAATGTCTTTTGCTTGAAAATTTGTCTCTATTTGTTGAAAGTTAAACTTATTTGTTAAAAATTCATTACTTTGGTTGTAGATACATCATTTTAGTTCAATATTAATCTTTTGGGTCAAAAATTGAACTATTATTTTCAAATATCGTTTTTTTTTTTCAAAATAAATAAATTTGTAATTTTAATTTGAAATTGTTTTATTTCGTTAACAAAAGATTCTATATGAGAAATCTTACAAAATTATCATGCTGGTTTTTGAATATTAATGGTCAGGGGAAATGTAAAATTGGTCAGGAGAAAGTCAGGGAAAAGTTAAGGAATTATTAAAATCAAGTATTGCGGCAAGCTTGATATGCTTCTAAAATCAAAATTCGAATCTTGTTTGAAAACTCTCAGGAGGCCAACGCCGCCCGTTGAGCGAGAAAAGTCTCCAGATGGCTATAGAATGCGGCCCCTGAATAACCAGTTACTTTTCGTCTAAAGTCGTCGGCGAAAGTTGTCTGCTAGCATTGTTTCAAAATTCTTTGATATAAAGCGATTGGCGCCTATGGGAGATTCCTCGATTTCTTCTGTGGTCATCTCTTCAACCGCGCGGCTATTCATGTTTATTTTTACCCGTTTTATAGCGCCTCTTTCTCTTATATATATTCCGCGAAGAACTGTGTTATTTCGCCCTAGTATTGCAAATACTTCACCATTGGACGTTGATAATACAGTTTGTTCTTCGTTTGCTATGGGCCTAAGTTCCTGATATCTTTCTCTCAATTGAACTGGTAAATCGCGAGGAAAAGTGTATCCTCGAATTTCGAATCGCCGGTTCGGATTCGTGTGGGGAATTAACCGAAAAATTCTAAGTTGTTCAATTGTAAGTCCACCAAGGCGATAATAAGAACGAAAAGCAGGAGGAGACCTGGACCGGGCACGAAGAAGAGGATTGGCAGGCGGAGAAGACCTGGCCGGAGAACCCGAATGAGGTATGGCAAGAGAAAGAGACAAATCAAGAGAATGCCTGCCACGAGGAACACCAGGAGAAGAGTCGCCATCAGGTGAACGCTCGTACGGAAAGCTCAACTCTGCAACAAGAAACAGAGGTTCAAATTTCCTTGTGAATTCTCTTCTGGCATCTTTTTCTTTTGCGAAGAGAAAATTGGCCGTTTATAAACTACGTCGTAGTGCCAGGGGGACATTTTCTATTAATTTTTTTAAACTGAAATTATTTTTTAAATTTTAAATGTTATCATCTACTTGGTTGAGAGCTGAACTGGTCGGTAAATAATAACAATTTTTTTCAATTGTTTGTTTTCAAAGAAATTTTTTTTTAACTTAAAAGGCCATAGCTGGGTAAGCATGGCTGGTAGATATTTGGTTCGTATTTGGGCGGCTAGTTTCTACGGTCAGGAGACTGATGTACCCGAATTTTATTATATTAAAAATCCATCTCTTTGCGCTAAAAATTGAACTACTCTTTTAAAAATCCGTTTCTTTGTTGGAAAATTGACTTTTTAAAACTGAAAACGTAACTATGGACACATAGAACTGTTTGCTGACGAGCGCAGTTCGAGCCTCACGTGCGGAGAACCGTCTGTCCAGTTAGAGCCGAATTCCGCTCGTCAGCTAACTTCATAGTTGCACTTATCCTTTCTGTAATTATTCCAAATCTTATAACGACACGAATTACGCATTTTTTTAAACAGAACATTCACGTTTGATCTAACGTATCGAATTTCTGCCTAGCTGTTCTCTAAGTTGTAATATCGGACAAAATTTCGGACAAAATTAAGTAAGTTTAAAAGAAAACAGCGATAGGGATGGAATGAGGATTAAAGCGCACAAAATCTGGTTTGCGTATGGCCTGAAAAAATGTACCTCAAATTATAGATATATTATTTTATTATATTTACCAACAGAATTCAGGATGACTGCTGAGTATAAGACGAGAGAAGAAATAATTGTCATATTTAATAATAAGAGAAAAAGATCATTAATGCATTAATGAGGAAATTAATTACCAATTCAACTAATGAATATTCTGGTTCTTTCTCGAATGATACAGTGCATCGTATAGCCGTTATCTAATAGATGATAAGCATCAACCTTGTTCTGCTCAGATATTTACATTTCATTCGATTTATTCCCTGTACCAACTGAGCATTATCCATCTTTTAGCAAATTCACTGTTTCAAGCAAGTATTGTAATTTTTTTTAAAAATCCCCTATTCCAAGTGAGAATTGTAATTCATTTAGAAATTTCATGTTTCAACTCAGAAGTAGAGTTATGAATTATATGACACCACTTTAAATTTGTATATTGCTAAATTTCAGAGAAGAAAGACGGTTATTAAATCAAAGTCCCTGTTTCTTTCGGGTAATTTTTTGATTTCCTGGTGAAGTAGACACCCTGAAAATATGTTAAAGAATGAAAGAGATGAATTTTATCGTTTCACATTTTGGATCAAATGTTTTTGGAATTTATCCCTTTCCCTCTACTTCTCCCTTTAACCTTTTCGTGTTTTCGATTTACATTCACCTTTACTACAATATTTCAAAGACTAAGAGTTTTTTAAATAGATTACAAGGAATTTTAATGAAATTTGAAAGGATTTTATAATACTTATTGTGATTTCACAAAATACAGTGATTGTATTGAATCCAACTTAATTTCAATGTATTTGAAAAGATTTAATAAAGTTTCGAAAACTTGAGGGATATAGAGGAATTTCATGAGATTCCATAAGGAGTGATCTAAACTTCTTGTCTGAATCTTATAATGATCAATTATTATTATTTTACTGACTATCAGAACGACAATATTTGTTTGGAAGGATTTCACCAGATTTCAAGTTTTTCAGCGGATTTAAAGATACTTCAAAGGATTTTATAATATTCATTTGTATCTCACAGAATACAATTATTTCACTACAGTTTGCCGGAATTTTAATGCCCTTAGAAGGATTATATTGGGTTTTCAAATTTTCAAGAGATATAAAGGAATTTAATGGGATTTCATGGGAAGTGTTTGCCAGTTTTCGAAAGTGATAAACTCCTTGTCGAGATCTAATAAAGATTTTTTTATTTTATTTATTTTTTTATTGAGAAGTTGTAGGCGACGGAAGCTACGATGATGGTTCTTTAAAGCAACCAATCCCGACGCAACTGGAACGTGTACGTCATCCAATTCTGCTCCTTCTGTCCTAAAAGGTAAGCAGAAGCGGGAAATTTACGCGAGATAACATCGTGCAACACTGTTCCTTGGAGTCAGGTCTCTAGCCGCGGATGACCTTACGCGGCAGACGAGACAGTTGGAGATGAAGGTTTCACCTCTGCATACTCTTTTAGAGCTACCAATCTTTGTAGAATGTTATGAGGAACAGTGTTGACGGACCAGATGAGGTAATCCCAGAAGAACAGCCTTTTGCATCCGATTCGCGATGGAATGAGCGATTGAAGTTTGAGGTTGGAGCTTGAGTCCAACAGCCTTAAACAATATATGTTTGTAAACTTCTACAATTTATGATAATTCATAATTAAATCGATTTCATTAAAACTCTTATCGGTTTGTTTTAAAGGTTTCAACCAAAGTAAATCAGGCACTGAAAGAGCCACGCAAATTAAAACAACCAAATCTCATAGCGACTTAGACGATTTTTCGTCGTATAAAGAGGGTGGTACAAAGTACAAAACATCAAATGATAGGATCTAGTTAATGATCTGCAAATATAGCACACCATTTTCGATTGTAGAACGTGAAGGTTTCAAAGAAGATTTGAAATGTGCTGTTCCGCAATATGAAATGCCATCCCGAACCACTTTTTCGAACCAGCTTAGTTCGAAATACGAGACGCTCTCCTAAAAATACAAGCAGGAATTAAAAAAAGCGGAGGATTTGATTCTAACGTGTGACATTTGGACTGACACTATGCAGACAGAAAGTTCCTTGGGTGTAACTGCACATTTTAGACAGGGTAATAATCTCAAGTCGGGTGTTTTGGGCGTCCATCAATTGTCCACAAGTCACACAGGTGATCATATTGCTCAAAAATTAAGAGAAGTTTGCCAAGAATGGCAAATATCGGTTGAAAAGATTACGTCAATTGTTACCGATAACGGACCAAATATCGTTAAAGCAGTGGAGATATTTGTAGAAAAAAATCGCCATATAGCCTGTTTTTCAGAAACGATATTTTAGCGGTTGAAAAGGCACTTGAAACAGTGGATGGTCTCCTGGATATAATACAAAAAGTTGAATCGACTGTGACTTGGTTTAAGTCATGCGTTCATGCTAGCGACTAGCTAGTTCCTTTCTATTGTTGCAACAAGGATTCCATGCAAACGTTTTTTTCTGAAAGCAGGCTACTGTTTGAATGAACAAAGAAATCGACTGTCTAGACCAAAGTTGCATAAGCAATTGTTCTTGCAGTCGATTGCTAAAGCGGATTGGTAATGCAATACGTGGAAAGGAGTGGCCGGGTTAGGAAAATAAAACTCTTAGTAACAGAAGGAAAAATTACTCCTGCATTTGCCAAAACAACTGCTCCGTGAGGCAAATGCAGTGTCCGAATATTGCACAAGCGTCTTCTCATTCCTGCCCGCAGGCGATCGCGAGCACTTGGCACACCTTGTACATGAATTAACCATTCGGGAAAATAATCACAAACTAGAACCAAACAATAACGTTCTGCCTGAAGAATCGATAAACACCGCACCCGAGAAAATGGATGCGTGAGACACTGAAACGGTTGCAGCCATCGACGCGCTTTTACGAGAATACCAGTAGGTCAGTAAACTATCAGTAGGGTAGAAGTTAAGTTGGCATTCGACGGCGCGGACGGCACAGATTCTTATCATTTAAGTAGCAAATAATCACAAGGTCGGACTTGATAGATCTAAACGCGAGATTTTGAAGAGACTTACATGAACACATATCGAGAAATATAATAGATATGAAAAATAGGAGATTTACGAATCTTATGGGATTATTTATTGGATGACATATTATAAATGTGTTCAGTTTTCACATTTTATAGATGAATATATATCTTTTCTATATTATAATTTATGTGTCCTAATTGCCTATGCCTTCCCATCTCTAGTATTAATAATAAAAATTAAATGGAAATGATAAAAAGAAAAAAAGAAAGAGAATTATATACATGAATGCACATCTCCTGTAGAAAATGTCGGTCAACTGTACGCCTCTTGGAAGGCGCTCAATTGGGAACTCTCGAGACTTATCCTCCGGCCGAAGACCGGAGCGACAGCTCAAGGGAGCCAAAGTACATCGCACGCCCACAAGAATGAGGTCAACTGGTGATCCTCGAAACGTATCCTCCGGCCAAAGTCCGGAGCGAACGCTCGACGATTCCAGACGATATCCTCTTGCTTCTCCTATAAAATTCACGCTTGGCTGCATAGGGCCTTTCCTTCTGAGGGCGTCACATTTGCGGTTGGAAAATTCATATTTTTGGTTATAAATTCACCTTTTTGTTAAAAATGTAACTTTATTTTTTTAAATAAATAAATTCGAAGTCTTAATTTGAAATTGTTTTATTCTGTTAACTAAAGATTCTATACAAGAAATCTTACAGAATTATTATGCTGGTCCTTGAATCAGGGAAAAGGTACGAAATTTTAAAATTATAATTCGAATTTTGTTTGCAAAGTCCCCGGAGGCCAACGCTGCCCGTTGATCGAGAAAAATCTCTAGATGGTTATAGAATGCGGCTCCTCAATTACCAGTTACTTGCCATCTAAAGTCGCCGGCGAAATTCGTCTACTATTATTGTTTCAAAATTTTTCGAAATTGGGTTAAGTTTGCTTACGGGAAATTCCTCGATTTCTTCTATGCTCATTTCTTCAACCTCGCCGCTGTTCATGTTTATTTTTACCCGTTTTGTAGCGCCTCTTTCTCTTATATATATTCCGCGCAGGACTGTTATTTCGCCCTAGTATTGCAAAAACTTCACCATTGGACGTTGATAATACAGTTTGTTTTTCGTTTGATATGGGCTTTAGGACCTGAGATCTTTCTCTCACTTGAACTTCTGCCTTGCGAGGAAAAATGTATTCACGAATTTCGAATCGCCGATTCGGTTTCTTGTGGGGAATTAGCCGAAGACGACTAAGTTGTTCAATTGTAAGTCCACCAAGACAGGAAGAAGAACGTATGGCAGGAGGAGACTTGGATCTGGCTCGAAGAGACGGATCGGCAGGAGGAGAAGACCTAACCGGAGAACCCAAAGAATGATGCGGGTCAAGAGAAAGAGACAAATGAAGAGAATGTCTGCCACGAGGAACACCAGGAGAAGAGTCGCCATCAGGTGAACGCTCGTACTGATGGCTCAACTCTGCAACAAGAAACAGAGGTTCAACTTCCGTTGTGAATTCTGTTTCACCATTTTTTTCTTTTCCTAGAAGTTAAATGGGCCGTTCAAAAACTACGTCATAGTGCTAGGGGCGGGGACATTTTCTATTAACTTTGTCAAACTGAAATTATTTTTATAATTTTGAATGTATTCAACTACTTGGTTGAAAGCTGAACTTCTTTGTTAAGATTTTTCTTTTTTGAAGATTCATAATTTCATTTGAAAATTCAACTATTCTGTTGACTGGTATCTGATTGTGTTTAATATTCAACTACTTCGTTGAAAATTTACGTATTATGTGGAAAATCCATCTCTTTGGGTTGAAAATATAACTACCTGGTTGAAACTTGTACTGCTTTGTCAAAAAATTAATTTGTCTCGTTAAAGATTCACTATTGTAGCTGAAAATTCATTTTCTTGTTCAAAAATTGTTCTTTTTCTATAATTCGCGAAAAAGTGCCAGTTTTTCCACCTGTTTTTGGTGTAAAAAGTGATCGATTTTTGGTCGATGACGTGGCGCATGCGCAGTGCCGACCTTTCCGGGCAACAGTGACAAAAGTGGACAGATGCAGTGGAAAAAGTAAATGGACAGTGATAAAAGTGAGGCACAGTGACAAAAGTAAATGTTATTTCGGGTGGGTTCGTGCTGCCTCGGGTGTACTCGTGCATCGTGCGCAGCCAACTTCATTCTATTTTCCGACTGTCGTCCCTAACCTAAAATCAATTTCCTGAAAAGTGTCGAGTTGTGTATTTTGTATGTACTTTTGTCACTTGGCAAAAGCAAAAAAACACCGTCAGTTTCTCCGAAAATACTGTGCTTGGTGTTTTTTCACGAAAAATCGGAAATTTTGAAGCCCTCAACTTTATGGGCCAACTATTCAATTGTGAGAACCAGCTTATTATTACTGCCATATTATTGCCATGGTTTTGATAATTGCCATTGTCATTGTTGCGTCAATCGACAAAAAATCGCCTTCTTTTTACACAAAAAACAGGTAAACAAAAACTAGCACTTTTGCACAAATTATAGAAAAAGTATCGTGTCCCACACATTGAAAAAGCGACGATTTAAAACTCGTGTGATAGCCACCCTCGCTCCGCTCGGGTAGCTAACTTCACACTCGTTTTAAATCTCTCGCTTTTTCAACTTGTAGCACAATATACTATTTTCGGCTTAAAATCATTTCGTTAACTGAAAATGTACTAATTTATTATTATTCATTTATAACTCATTTGGTGGACACACAGAACTGTTTTTAAACTATTAAGGATAGATCATCCAAGAAGTTTGAAAGACTTTCAAAGAAACTACCTCATTTGTACATTTTTTAAACGTGATTACTAGAGAGTGGATAAGCGCAACTGTGAAGTATAGCTAACTTCACAGTCGCGCTTATCCGATTCCTGATTATCACAAATCTGGTAACGACACGAATTACGAAATTTTCAAAAGTGACAATTGACTTTTGGTCAATTGAAATTGAATTGAATTGAATTTGAATTGAAATTGAAATTTTCTTTGAATTGTAATATCTTTGGATCTTGTTATTTTCTTTTTTTGTAAAACTTCTTCTAAATTATAATTATCTAGTCCACTCCTTATAAGAAACAATAAGAATTTAAGAAACACCTCCACCCCCAAGTAATCTTACGTAATTCGTGGATGACCCCGTAAGAGCGTATCATATGTGCACATGCACATACGGTAAAAATCCCGTATCAACAAGGACACTTTTCCAATTACATTTTTTTAACACATACATTATGTATTCTCTCGGAATAATTACAGGTTAAAGTCGTATCCATTGCGGACACAATCAAATAAAGTTTAAAAGAAAGTAGCGATTAGAACGCAAAAAGGATTAATGAGTACAAATTCTGATTTGCGTATAGCCTGAAAAATGTACCTAAAATGATAGACATATTATTTCTTTTTATTTACCAATAGAATTGAGGATTACTGCTAAGTATGAGACGAGAAAAGAAACAATTTTCATCTTTTCTGAAAACGGAAAAGATAATAATTAATGTATTATGAAGACTTTGATTGAAAATTTAACCAATGGATATTCTGGTTTCTTATCAGATTATATATTGTAGTGTATAGCCGTTATCTTATAGATAACAAGGATCAACACAACCATATTCTGCTCAGAAATTTACATTTAATTAGAGTCACTTTCACAGAAAAAATGTAACTACTAAATTTGTTAAAACTGATATCAAAATTTATATAATGTGTTACATTGAAGAGCAAACCGTCGTTTAAATATGAATTCATTGATATATTTAAATGTTTGTCATAAGGACGACCGCAGGATTCCGCCAGGAGAACGCCCTAATCTGAAAAATTGCACCCGCTCTCAGCGAAATCTGAGGACACGGAGGGACCCAAGGACGACCGCCTTGTGCATTTCCCCCGCAAGTGTCTCAGGATTTTGTTAACACACAGGGATGCTTTTCAGGCTATTAACCAGTAAAACCTTGGCACCTTCAAGAGCGTCCATGATCAAGACGATTAGCTTAACAGAATATTCCAGGTATAACCGTCGCAACTCCCTTATTCTCTTTCTTCTCTTTCTCCTGCGCTATGACATTTTTGTCAGCTGTTGCCGAAAATTCGATAACGAACATGACTCGTTTCTCGAAGTCAAGGAGAACTATGTCGGGCCTCGAGTGCGCAACAGAAACAATTGTCGAGAATATAAAGTTCCAGTATATGCGGCACTTCTGATTTTCGGCAATTGACTCTATTTCCCTAAGAGCGTTTAGCGGAGCGGTAATAGGGCTAATGTCGCAAGAGTGACAGAGATGGTAATAAAGCACTCTCACTGCCGCATTGTGCCTTTGGATGTAGGTCGTTCCGCATGAGTTGGACAACTATATAGTATGTGTCCTAGATGCTCGAGGTGTGCATGACACGCTCTGCAGCTATCATCGGGAATGTCTTGGCTCAAAATGTGGCAACGGTATGCTAGAGTGAAAATGACACCGTCTTGACATGCCAAAATGGAACCCTCCGTGCCCGACTTCAATCCGGGTGATTGAAGGAAAGCAAACGTTAGCTCATACGACATCGACTGATCCTCCACATTTCTGTGGAAGATGCCGTGCTTTCTCTTGTCGAATAGCTGTTTGCGGAAGTTTTTCTCCTGTGCTTTCTTAATCCAGGCATTGAGGAGTTCACCCCTGATATTGAAGTCGGAGCCTAGTGTTTCAGTAGCCTCCTCTGCTGCTTTTTACAGAAACTCGCCTTTGCCAGCTTCTTCGTGTTTCCTGACCATTTTAAGATGTGGGTCTTCTCCATTTGCAACTATATGTGTTGTATCCAGAATGATCCTGTTGTGAAGTCATTCAAGATTCAGTATTCCGCGACCACCTTGACGGCGTGATATGTAAAGTCGCGTGCATAACTTTTCGGGACCCGATATCGAGGGATCTAAGCTCGTCCTTCGTCATTGGAACCACTCCAAATGAATAGAGTACTACTGGGACGGCAAGCATAATCGCCGCAGATACTTTCTTCTTCGCCCATAGTTCGGAAGACCATATCCGTCGGATGCGACTTTGAATCTGCATCGGAGAGTATCCTTTACAGATATCACGTCCTGAATGCGGCTCTTTGGCACGACCAGGTATGTATAGGTCTCTTCAGCGCCAAGGTGTCGTATAGCGCTTCTGTCGACGAGCTCAGGGTCTTCGGGGATGCCTTTAAGTTTTCCTTTCTTCAAATAAGCAATGTCTAGACCTAGATGTAGTTTCTCTTTATTTGTATCATAGATCTTAACATCATCCATGTAAAATACATGAGTGACCTTATGCTTTCGATTTCCTGGTTTGCCGCAGAGGTACGTGTTTTCCAGATGAGATAGTAAATCTGGTTTTCCAAAGCGGCATTAATCTCTCTATGCCCCTCACGATGTGTGGATCAACCTTTAAGCTTTCCAAACGACAGATGATAAGTCTATTAGTATTTGAATCGAAAGCTTTCCGGTAATCAATCCAGGACATCGATATGAAACGCTGATAGGATGCTGCATCTTTACAGATACATCTATCGATGAGCAGGTTCTCCCGACATCCTGCTACGCCTTTCTTTTAGCCGCGTTTTTCGTACATCACTCACCACACAGGTCCAATTGTCCGAACAATCTTATCATTTAGGATAGCTGTGAAGATCTTCTGCAGCGTGTTCATACAAGTTATTGGCCTGTAATTCTTAGGGTCAGCTAAGTTTCCCGTTTTCGGCAGGAGCACTGTGCACCCTTCCACCAACCACTCCGGGCTAGGCTCTTGCGACTTCAGATATGAGGTGAAAATTCGGGCCAGATGCAAGTGGGTTGAAGCAACTTTTTCCACCAGAAGGTCTTGATACAATCTGGACCACCTCTGGTGTGGGTGGTTGGATGACAGTAACTGGAGGGTCTTGGAAGAGTCGAGATGGGTCAGACAAAAACTGTTGATTTTCTCTGAACCACCTCTTCCTCCGCTCTAAACTTCTCCAAGAGTTAGATAGTACCCGTATTTGTCAGCAATATGCAGTGAAAGTGAAAGTCCTGCCAGATGTTATGTAGTCAATAACACACTGAATACGGGACGCGTACTGTCTTGCCCAGCCTATCTTTGTGTTATGATCAACCGTTGGTTTTGTTTTACGGTTTACATCTGCCAAAGCTTTCGCTGCATTATACACACTACAATTGATAGTCCAGAGGTCGAATTCGTCGGAAAAATCTCCACGAAGCTCGTCATCCAGTTCAGCCAGATCTTTGGGCTTGAGAGAAACCTGAATGTTAATGTTTCTTCGGGTGCTGAAGCATCGCTTTCCCTCTATTGGATGCCTGCTCGCGGTTGGTCTAAGTGTGGCCTCTCTTTTTCTGTTGCCGGCTTGTTCTGGCTGCGGTTGAGTAGGCGCTCCGCTTATATAACCCCTTTCCCGGAGTTCCTCGGCACGGTTTCGCAGACGTTTATTTGAAAAATGCGAGAGCTCTGGGTGTTTCTCGCAGCACAGAGTAACCTTTTCGTTCATCTGGAAGGAATTTCACCGCCAAGGTTCGATAGTTCACGTGCGAACTGCGAATCCGTTATCACACATTTAACAAGTCAAAGCTGCTGACCATCAAGCAGCATATTGCTGACAAATATGGGTAGTATCTGACGCTAGGAGAAATTTCGAGCGAAGGGAGAGGTGGGTCCGAGAAAACCAACAGTTTTTCTCTGAAACATCTTGACTCTTCCAAGATCCTTCAGCTACTGTCGACCATCCGCCCAAACCAGAGGAGGTCAAAGCATTTTGAAGAGAAGTCTACAAAGTCCAGCATCCACTTAAGGAAGGCTCAAAGAACATAAATAGTTTCATGGAGCTGTGCAATGCCCTAATAACACCTGAGAAGAATTGCCCACCTATCACTACCGAGGAGGTGAAAAATGTATTAGGAGGCATAAAGAACTATTCCGCCTTGGGAGCAGATCGTATCAAGACCTTCCGGCGCAAGAAATTTTCTTCAAACCACCAGCATCTGGCCAGCATTTTCAGCTCATATCTGAAGTCGGAAGAGCCTATTCCAGAGTCGTTGGTAGGAGGATGCATAGTACTCCTTACAAAGATGGGCAACTTAGCTGACCCGAATCCTAAATCCTAAATGATAGGATTGTTTGGACATTCAGGCCGGTGTGGCTAGAAATGTACGAGGACGCAGCTCAAAGAAAAGTGTAGCAGGATATCGCGAGAACCTGCTTATAGATAGATGTGTTTGCAGAGACGCAGCATCCTACCAGCGGTTTCAATGCATAGCCTGGATTGATTACCAGAAAGGTTTCGCTTCAACCTCCCATAGACTTATCATCTGTCTATTGGAAAGCTTAAAGGTTTATTCTCACATCGTGAGGTGCATAGAGAGATTGATGCCGCTTTGGGAAATCAGATTTACTGTTTCATCTGGAAAACATCGTGTGACGACTAACACCGTCATCTTTTAGAGAGGCAGGTGTCTTTCAGAGCGACACCATGAGCCCACTTTCTTTTGCCTCACATTATTGCGACTAGCTCTCGCACTACACCATTCACTACACCATGTCGAAGAATACACTCAGGAGATTGGAATGGAATTTGGGTTGGAAAAATGCGCCAAGGTTTATTTGAAGCGCGGAAAACTGAATGGCATCCCCGAAGACCCTGAGCTCGTCGATAGGAGCGCTATACGACACCTTAGCGCTGGAGAGACCTATACATACCTGAGCGGGCCACAGAGCCGCATTCAGGACGTGACATATATTAAGGATACTCTCCGAAGCAGATACAAACGACGCATCTGGCAGATTTGGTTTTCCGGACTGTCGCCGAGGAACAAAGTATCTGCAACAAACATGCTTGCCGTCCCGGTAGTACTCTATTCATTTGGAGTGGTTCCATGGATGAAGGACAACTTCGGATCTCTTCATATCGTGTCACGAAAGGTTATGCACATGAACAAAAGCATGCACCTTAAGTCTTCTGTTTCGCGACTTTACATCTCACGCCGTCAAGTTGACCGCGAAATACTGAATCTATAATGTCTTCACAACAGGATTATCCTGGGCATAGCACATATAGTCGCAAATGAGGATGCTAAAACTCTTGGCCCTGACTTCAATGTCAGGGGTGAGCAAAATGCATGATATCTTATCCATCTCGAGTACTCACTCCTGAAGGCCCGAATTAAGAAAGCACAGGAGAAAAACTTCCGCAAACAGCTCCTCGACAAGAGGATGTACGGCATCATCCACAGAAATGTGGAGGATCAGTCGATGTCGTATGAGCTAACGTCTGCTTTCCTTAAATCACCCGGATTCAAGTCGGACACCGAGGCTTTCATTTTTGCATGTCAAGACGGTATAATTTCCACTCTAGCATCCCGTTGCCATATTTCAAGTCAAGACATTCCCGATGATAGCTGTAGAGCGTGTCATGCACACCCCGAGCATCTAGGACGCATACTATCTAGGTGTCCAACTCATTCGGCAACGACCTATAACCAAAGGCACAATGCGGCACTGAGAGGGCTTTATTACCATCTCTGTCACTCTTGCGACATTAGCCCTGTTACCGCTCCGCTAAACGCTCTTAGCGAAATAGTCAATTTCCGAGAATGAGAAGTGCCGCATATACTAGAACTTCATATTCTCGACTATTGTTTCTGTTGCGTACTCAAGACTTGACATATTTCTCCTTTACTGCGAGAAGCGAACCATGTTTCTTATCGAATTTTCGGCACCAGCTGACAAAAACGTCATAGTCAAAGAGAATGAAAAGAAAGAGAGGTATAAAGACTTGAAAAGTATCCTTGCGTGTCAACAAAAGCCTAAGTCACTTGCGGGGAAGATGCAGAAGGCGGTCGTCCTTGGGTCGCTCCGTGCCCTCAGGGTGCACGAGACTTTTGCCAGATCATCCTATTGAATTCACCTCTGATAGATTTGTAACTGCATATAATAACGTACTTCAACGCGCATTACGAAAATAATAGTAAAGATACAATACAAATTAAACTTTTGACTTTTTGCCAGATTTTTTCGAAAGCTGTTTTGTCATCGCATCTTTTGTTTCGCGAACTTTTCTCGAACATGCTTCTGGTTCTTCTTCGAGGTGGCAAATTTTGCTGCTCCCGCCATGTGAGATATTACGTTAGTGGATCATGTCTAGCATATACTAACCCTACATTATGATCCAACGCTTCGATGCACGTATTGCTTTTGCCACAAATCTCAACTTATTACAAAACATTTATTTTAATAAATTACACATTTTATTCAAGAGAAAATTCACTTTTGGTCTAAGACATCGAATTTCGGCTGAACCTTTCTCCATGTTGTGATATCTTTGGTTTTTGACACTTTTTTTGTGAAAGTTTTTCTTAAGTAAGATTTTCCAATTCTCTTCTCATAAGAAACAATAAGATTTCAATAAACCACTTCACCACCAAATCGTCTTACGTAATTTGTCGATCACCCCGTAGGAGTGTACGATATGTGTACACGCACATGCGTTATGATTATATTCACCAATAGTATTGAGGATAACCGCCAAGCATTAGAAAAAAAAAGAAACAAGCAGAAATTAAAATCCTTGTTCAAGATTCTGGCTCCCTGTGAAAAATTCCATTTTCCAAGACAAATTATAATTCTTTACGAAAATTCTCTGTTTGAAAATGGAAATTATAATCCTTCACAGAAATCCCCTGTTCCAATTGAGAATTATATTATATTAATTATATTATAAACTTTTTGTACCATGTCAAGAATGAATTGTTCGAAGTCAAAATTATAGTTCTTTACGGAAGTTCCATGTATCAAACTGGAAATTATAATTCTGTACTAAAAGTCCCTGTCCCAAGTACAAATTATTATAAGTTCAATAATCTTCAACACAGTACTGGTTTAGTATAGACTCGATAATTCCTTTATTCGGCATATCCTTGTTACAACTGGGTATCGATTACGATAATTAGACCAAGCCGACTCACTCAAAGGTTGAACGATTACGGACGACGACGCTGTTGATCAAATGTTCCGCAAGTTCGTTTTATAAACACTTTCAACCCAAAGTCTTATAACAAAAATAACCCCGCTTTCGTAGACGACTGACTCCAACGACGGTTCATATCCGAGTCGCCGCGACTCTCTCGCTACACACACACGTATGCGCATTAGTAGTGATCAGTGCTATGCAGGCCGACAAACAATCAGACGAAAACATATAAACAGTAGCTTAGTTTCCAACAAACTTATAAATTTTTTTCTATATTTCTTTTATTTATTCGCTATCCCAACTTAGAATTATACTTTAAATTTATATATTAGTACATTTCAGAGAAAAGTCCTGGTTACTGAATCAAATTCCCAGGTTTAATTTTCCAATTTCCCGGTCAGGTACATGACCTGAAAATATGTTAAAGACTTGGAAATATGAATTCCAAGCTTTCATGTATTTGATTGAATGTTTTAGAAATTAGATACTCAGAATACATTTTATTACGTTTCTCTCTCTCAGGCTTAAGATTGTTCCATCCCAATACGTTGGGGTTGATTCACGGCAAATCTCCGGAAAGTCACGTTGTCGTCTCACAATTAGCTTAAAGCTTGAATAACATTTTGTTGAAAATTCGTATTTTTAGTACAAAATTAATGTTTGAGACGCATTCCGAAGAAAGGGCCCTAAGCATCTGAAAAGCGATTTTATGATTATGAGCATTTAATATAAATTAAAACTCGCTCTTAAAATTGCTGGAGCCAGAAAAAACTCTGGGATGAATTTTGTTGGACCTAATTTCAAGATGGGGTTCCATCTCGCTCAGAGTTGGGGTATGAAACTATCGTCTAGGTTTTTTGCCGCAAAATTGTAAAAATAATTGACAGTAGGTGACTTTCCGTACCTCAAGTTCGAGGGGGAAATAGTACCATGAAATTAGCGTTAGATCCACACTTTGTTTTTTCTGTGATCGGCACGTCGCCACTTCTCTTGCTTCCCCTCAAAAATTTACGTTGGCCTGCTTAGGGCCCTTTCTTCGGAGCAAGTCACATTTGCGGTTTGAGAATTCATCTTTTTGTTATAAATTCATCTTTCTGGTTCGAAATTCAAGTATTTTGTTTGAAATTAATCTATTTGGTTGAAAATGAAATACTGTTACTTGAATTCTCAGGAAGTTAAAGCCACCCGTTGAGCCAGAAAAGTCTGTAGACGGTTATAGAATGCGGTCCCTCAATTACCAGTTACTTGCCATCTAAAGTCGTCGGTGAAATTCGTCTACTAATATTGTTCCAAAATTTCTTGATATTGGGTTTTCTGTGCTTAATGGAGTTTCCTCGATTTCTCCTGTGTTCATCTCTTCAACTCTGCCGTCGTGCATGTTTATTTTCACCCGTCTTCCAATTCCTTGATCTTTCATAAATATTCCGCGGAGAACTGTATTATTTCGCCCTAATATTGCAAAGACTTCACCATTGGACGTTGATAATACAGTTTGTATCCCGGTTGGAATGGGTCCAAGGATATTATTTCTTTCTCTCACATGAATGTCTGCATCGCGAGGAAAAGTGTATCCTCGAATTTCGAATCGCCGGTTCGGATTCTTGTGAGGAATTAGCCGTACACATCTAAGTTGTTCAATTGGATATCCACCTAGGCGGAATGAAGCACGAACGAAAGGAGGAGACCTAGACCGGGCACGAAGAGAATGATCGGCAGGATGAGAAGACCTAGCTGGAGAACCCGGAGAATGGGGTAAAGCAAGAGAAAGAGACAAATCAAGAGAAGGTCTGCCACGAGGAATACCAGGAGAAGAGTCACCATTAGGTGAACGCTCGTATTGTAAGCTCAACTCTGCAACAAGAAACAGAGTTTCAATTATTTTCCTTGTGTCATACTACGCCATAATGTCAGGGGTGTGATGTTAATAGGTTTGGTGACGACTTGTCGCACATGGAAAATAAAAATGTGAATAACAATTTTGTGAAATATGCATGATAGAATGAAAAAAAGTGATTGCATATTACAATTAAAGCATCTAAAGAGAATCTTTTCTTTGGGGAACTATCAACTATTATATTTTTCTTCAAGCATTTGACTGCACTGACTCAATATATATTTTTTCCCCGAAGTATTTGAGAACGAAAGAAAGAAAAATGGTCAAATATCCGGTGTTTTGCGAGATCTTCGAAGCAATAAAAATCAGAGAAATGATAATTTTCCGAAAGCGCATTCTCGGGGGTCAACGTGTATCCGAAGACCAATGAATTGATGGCGGTGATCGTAAACTTTGCGGAATGGAGAAAACCCCAGAGAAAATTGAGTCTCAGCCAAAGATAAGGCAGTTTTCAATTGGAAAATAAAAATAAAAAATGTAAATAAAAATGCCTACAAAATATTGATACCAAGTTTGAAATTATAACTGGATTCCTTGCAAATTTATTTTCAATTTCGATATTACCCAATTTTCCACATTGACAGTTCCAAAATTACAAAACTGGTGAGTGTTCACTTTTCTTTATAAATTATAAATTTATCAAGTGACCCATAAACAGATTTCAAAACCACCATATTGCGAATTTTGAAATTTCGAAATTAGGCTTTCTCTAATTTTTTTCTGAATTCCAAGTTTATCAAGTCGCTCGACTATAAATTAAGAAAATATAAGGGAAACAGAAAATAAAGTTAAGGAAGAAAACAGGAGAAACTTATGAAATGAATAACGTAAATGAAATAGAGAAAAAAGAGAAACAAATAAGGTACCGAAAATACAGAAAATAAAAAAGATAAGGTAAATGCACTGGTAATCGTCACCTTAAGCCAAATTGGAAATTAAAAATGACCATAATAGTATTCAAAACACATTAGTGATAGGCACTAGCCTAATAAATAAATTTAATTTATTTATAGGAAGTATGGCAACCTTGTCCGTTTTCCTTCATATCAATGCTCTTCAAAACAATAAAAGGATCATAAGTGTAAACAAAATCAACTATTTTTTTTATTACTAATTTTCTCATTATTCTCTGGCTCCCAATTTGAAGGTTCCCTCGCAGCAGATGAAGGCTTTCTTTTTTCAGCCTTTTTTTATTTCCTATTATAATCTTTGAACGCTTTCCTTTTGCTTTTTGTTTAATTTCTTTCTTTTCTTGATTTATCGTTAAAGCTAATCGTTCAATTGCTGCTGTCTCTTTTTTTTCTTCAGCCTCTCTTTTCGATTTCTCCTTTGGCTGTCGATTTTCATGAGTTCGCGCTTTTAAATTTCTTTTTTGTGCTTTCAAACCAGGTCAAGGTTTCAAAGGGTAATGGTATGTCCGGCCTGTTGAGCGTATTCAAATCATTCTCGTCGTTTTGATTTAGATTTTCCTCAACACTGTTTCGAGATTGAGTTTTATTTCCATTAATGGAAGAAATTCCAGCCTTTTTGGTAGAATCCTGTTCTGCATTTTCCGAATCATCAGAAGTAGTTATCCAGGCTAACGGGATGTGACTTTCTACTGCAATGAAAATAGGTGCTTCACTGATTGCGTTGATTGATTTTTGTCCAATTCAATAATATTCAGAATTAGGTTCACGAGTAGTGCATTATCTTTCACCTTTGATAAAAGAGCTTGACAACTGCTTTGTGATGATCTATTGCCGATAAGAATAGATTGTTTTGTGACCTCAACATTCTGAAATTGCACGTCTTCAATTTCTATCCGAGGGTTTCTACAAACTCCCCTATTTCTTCAAGCTGAAATTGATTTCCTATTTCGTGTACTGTTAGTTCTTGAATCTCCTCCTCAGTTGCTTGACTCTGAATCATCTCAACTCCATTTTTTGTATATTTTTCTTCTATTTCTCGCTCCTTAGATTGGTTTTCTCCAACTTCCTCCTGATTGACATGCCTCTCTGCTTGATTATCTTTAATCTACTTTCTCATGAAGGAAGTTCTTTTTGATAAATTGTAGAAGGTGTTGAATATTCCCTACGTTCGACGATGATGTGCTCATAGATCGACGGGGCTGCAGCATCATCAGAGTCATCTATTGCATCTGGGTTGTGTGGATGTGACCCGCATGCTCGAAACCCATTTTGTGAAGATTGCTGGAAATTGCATTTGTCGATGGTTGCTTCCAGTAAAAGAGCAAAATGTTTGCGAGTCATTCTCTCTCTACTATTTTCCATTCGCCAGTTTCGTACGGTCGTCTTCCAGTCCTTCTTCAGTGAACTGAAAACGGCCACATCTGGTGGCTGAAGAATGTGAGTGGTATTTGGATGTAGGGCCAAAAGAATTATGTGACGATCACGGCAAAACTTGCTGACTTTCATCTTTAGATGAGAACTGTGTCCACGTAGAAATGAAATAACCGATAGTGGTATTTTTTTTTAAGATCCTTGGATAGCAAATGCTTGAGATGAATTCGTAAAACGTTTCTCCTGCCATCCAACCACTTTCAAAGGTTCCAAGTCCCCACTTTTTGACAGGGATGCAGCTTCATCTGCAGGAACTCTTTTATATGAAAATACTATCATCGGAGGTGCTAGATCGCCTGCTGCATTCCCTGTTATTAGGGTGGTAAGACACTCTTTTTCATTGCAATTAATAAAGTTGTAAACAGACTTTTCACCTCTTCTGACTAAATCATGGGCACCTTCAGGGCGGAGAAAGAATGCTCTTCCATCAAACCTAAAGATCTGGCGAGGGTCGAGACGAATTGAAAGATACAAGTTTGCAGTGAAGTAATTAAGGACCTCTTTGAACCAAGCACGAAGTTGATCCTCAGTTATTGCACCTCGAGTTTTATTTAAATTTTAAAAACTCTTTTTGAAACCTCTGGGTGTCTTTTTAGAAATAATTCAAACTAGCTTCTCCTAGGTCTTCAATTTGGGAAAAGAAAAGATTTATTTAATCCAATTAAGAGCAACTTAACGCTATCTAAAAGTTGATATTTCTTTACTGGAAATCCGATCGCTGCAATGGCAAACATCCACTGCACAAGTTGAGATTCTTCTTCTGGTGGTAAAATTGCCTACGGTCCTATTTTCCTTTCAATGGCAACTTTTCCATGATATTTATCCGATAAAGTTGTTCTGGGAACCTCGTGCAATTTGCTAGATGCTGTAGTAGACGTTCCGTTCCTGACAGCTTCTAAAGCAGACAGCATTTGCTGTTCTTATTATTGCAGCTTAATGGCCATTTCTGTAAACTAATTACAATTCTTTTATTATAATTTTAATTCATAGTGAATAAATTGAAAGTATATATGAAAATTAACACAGCACACGATATAAATAAAAACTTCTTTGTCAATACATTTTCAATGGCTTTAGGCTGTTGGGCTCAAGCTCTAACCTCAAATTTCAATCGCCTTATTTTCCTCTATAAATAATAGAAATGAATATTTTTTAGATAAGTCCAACTTCTTTTTCAAATAGGAGTGTGTCTGCACAGCGAAACACTGCCTAATGTTAATCATTCTTGCGTAAAGTTATATTTTCGAATGTTCAGATTAGAATTCAAAAATATAACTTTACTCGAAAATTATAAAAATATGTAATTCTAGTATTTACTGAGTGTAATGAGGCGATTCAATTTTGGGGTTAGACAGTGAGTCTAACAGCCTTAAGACTTACTTTTCTCATTATGATGAGAAATTTTTATACGTAAATTAATTGATTAACATACATAAAAACTAATAAAATCTGCATGTGCTTTAGTCTTCGACACTCTATTGCTTTGGAAATCATCTTCAAATATAAGATGAACTATTTTTACTTTCCAATATTTTTTTTGCCGGACGATTACTATACTAGATGGAGTTTATTATGTATAAAATTCTTTATCGAATGAATGGTAAAGATGTATTGACGACATATGATATTAAAATTTGATTACCTAAGTACTAATCAGGTTTCAGTGTTCGTCAATCGTGACACACACGCAATATGAGTATAAGTGCTTCAGTTAACCTTCACGTTATTTTGAACAAATTCAAGCGAAATATATTCCTGAACTCTATATAGATAGATACTGGAATATTTCACTGATATAATAAACAATGAATTACCTTACTAATCACTATCAGTCAACAATTAAAATCCTTTAAACTTACCTGAAATCACATTTCTTATCACACGTGGCCATAAATTAGTGCTTCTACAGGCACGAGCGTATTAGGCTGAAGGATGGACAGAGAAGTTCCCTCAACTGATTTATTTGAACATTGTACAGATGCAAGTCGCATCGAGTCACGAACAAGCGCTTAGGCTATGGCGGCCGGCTACCAACTGTGAGAGCGGGCGCACGAACCAGTGATGCCAATGTTGGCGCCTTTTGCTACTGCGCTTGCGTTCGGGCCGCGGACTGGTTGGCCGCAGTTGGCGCGCAATTCAAATTGGAATTAAAAACAATTCTTGTAATTTAAATAATTAATTTTTGAAAAATGCACAAGAATGTATATAGATTGTACAACTTCTGGTTTGAGATAAAAAAAATTTTATAACACATACAATTTTAAATAACAGTTTGTTTTCTTTGACTTCCAAAGAATAACTTATATTTCACAAAACATTTAACTTCAGATGTCTAAAATCAGAAGTTGTACAATTTATATACATTCTTGTGCATTTTTAAATAATTATTTATTTAAATTACAAGAATTGTTTTTAATTCCAATTTCGAATTGCGCGCCAACTGCGGCCAACCAGTGCGCTGCCCGCACGCAAGCGCAGTAGCAAAAGGCGCCAAAATTGGCATCACTGGCGCGAAAGAGAGAAGAGAATGTAGCAAGAAGAACCGAACGTATTCCGGTAGAGAGGAAACTCACAAAGCGTAACATGGCGATTTCGAATAGAACGGAAACTCGCATGGCGAAAGTCAGCATAGACTATTTCGGGTAGATAGGAAACTCGCCTGGCGATTACCAGTGCATCCACCTTACAAACAACAAAGAGAATACAGAAAGCTAAGAATATAAAGAAATTACGAAAAATTAAGAAGAGTGGGACGATGGTCGTGGGGGTTGAGGCGTAGGCTTTGGACCCACTCGGTCGGCTTGCTGGTTTGATTCCTGCCTCGCACTCTGGAAGAGCCTCGGCGGCCCACGCGGTGAACAAGCCTAGCAAGTGAGTTGTTCATCTCCGGAGAGTCGTGGGACCGGTACCTCTAGAGAAAAAGGTTCTCTATGTACTTAAAGCTGTTGCTCTTGGTGTTGTTCGGAACCCACCTTAAACTGTAGGTCCCCCTACCACCACCAAGTAAGTGTGTGGGGGGTTGTAAAGTAATAGGGAAGAGATGACAGAAAAATTTAAACCCTCAGGGGACACATTAGAAGCTTCGATTCCATTCCAGAAAATGAAGCAAATAAAGAAAATAAGATAATTCACTAAAAGAAATAAAATAAAGAAAATAAAGGAAATAGAGAAAAAAGGAGAATGGAAAAAAAATAATAAATGAAAGACATGAAACAAATAAAATAAAATTTGAAAAAATACAGAAAATAATGAAAATACAGAAAAAAAGAAAATGAAGAGGATACATAAATACAGGAAATACAAAAAATACATAAAATAAAAGAAATAAAGAAAATAAGAGAAATGTATGAAATAAATAAATGAAATAAAGAAAACAAAGGAAATAGAGAAAATAAGATAAATAAAAAAGTAAGAAAATAAAGAAAATGGTGACTTGATACATTTATCATTTATGTTAAATTTTTGAAAATTTATTTTTTTCGTTTCATTTATTTCGAAATTTCGAAATTCAAAATTTAATACTTTTGGAATGTATTGCTGGGTTACACGATACATTTATCATTTATAAAGAAGAGTGAACACTCGCCAGTTTTATAACTTTGAAATTATCCATGTGGAAAATTTGGCAATATCGAAATTTATAGTTGGGCAACTTGATAAACTTGGAATTTATAAATAAATTTACAGAGGGTTGAAAATATAACTACTTGGTTGAAATTTGTACTGCTTTGTCAAAAATTAATTTGTCTCGTAGAAGATTCACTATTGTAGCTGAAAATGCATTTCCTTGTTCAAAAATTGTTCGTTTTCGTCTTAAAATCATTTCGTTAACTGAAAATGTACTAATTTATTATTATTCATTTATTATTTATTTGGTGGACACACATAATTGTTTTTAAACTATTTAGGATAGATCATCCAAGAAGTTTGAAAGACTTTCAAAGAAACTACCTCATTTGTACATTTTATAAACGTAATTACTAGATAGTGGATAAGCGCAACTGTGAAGTATAGCTAACTTCACAGTCGCGCTTATCAATAAATCTGATAACGGCACGAATTACGAATTTTTTTAAAGAGACAATTCACTTTTGGTCTAACAGATCGAATTTCTGCTGAAATTTTCTTTAAGTTGTAATATCTTTGGATCCTGTTACTCTTTTTTAGTAAAACTTCTTCTAAATTGAATAAATAATAATAATAAATAAAAACTAAATAATCTTACGTAATTTGTGGATGACCCCGTAAGAGCGTATCATATGTGCACATCCACATACAATAAAAATCTCGTATCAACAAGGACACTTTTCAAATTACATTTTTTTAACACATACATTATGTATTCTCTCGGAATAATTTCAAGTTAAAGTCGTAGCCATTCCGGACAAAATCAAATAAAGTTTTAAAAAAAGTAGCAATTAGAACGGAAGGAGGATTAATGAGCACAAATTCTGATTTGCGTTTAGCCTGAAAAATGTACCTAAAATTATAGATATATTATTTCCTTTTATTTACCAAAAGAATTGAGGATGACTGCTAAGTATGAGACGAGAAAAGAAACAATTTTCATCTTTTCTAATAAACGGAAAAGATAATAATTAATGTATTATGAAGACTTTAATTAAAAATTTAACTAATGGATATTCTGGTTCTTCATCATATATTTTTATTATTATTATATAGTGTAGTGTATAGCCGTTATCTTATAGATAAGAAGGGTCAACACAACCATATTCTGTTCAGAAATTTACATTTAATTAGAGTGAGTTTCAAAGAAAAAATGTAACTACTAAATTTGTTAAAACTGATATCAAAATTTATATAATGTGTTACGTTCCAGAGCGAACCGTCGTTTAAATATGAATTCATTTATATATTTAAAAGTTTGTCATAAGGACAACCGCAGGATTTCGCCAGGAGCACGTGCTAATCTGGAAAATTGCACCCGCTCCCAGCGAAATCGCGGTAAAATTTCAGCTGTTACCACGTCTCACGACCTTGAGATAGGTGGTTACAGTCTTCGAAGAATTCAATACGACGATCCGGCAAAAGTCACCTGAACCCTGAGGACACGGAGCGACCCAAGGACGACCGCTTTGTGCATTTCCCCCGCAAGTGTTTCAGTATTTTGTTAACACACAGGGATGCTTTTCAGGCTATTAACCAGTAAAACCTTGGCACCTTCAAGAGCGACCATGATCAAGACGATGAGCTCAACAGAATATTCCGGGTATAACCGTCGCAACTCCCTTATTCTCTTTCTTTTCTTTCTCCTGCGCTATGACGTTTTTGTCAGCTGGTTCCGAAAATTCGATAACGAACGTGGTTTTTTTCTCGAAGTCAAGGAGAACTATGTCGGGCCTCGAGTGCGCAACAGAAACAATTGTCGAGAATATGAAGTTCTAGTATATGCGGCACTTCTCATTTTCGAAAATTGACTTTCTTTCCCTAGGAGCGTTTAGCGGAGCGGTATTTGGGGTAATGACGTCAGAGTGACAGAGATAGTAATAAAGCACACTTAGTGCCGGATTGTGCCTTTGAATGCAGGTCGTTCCGCATGAGTTGGACAACTAGGTAGTATGTGTCCTAGATGCTCTGGGTGTGCATGACACGCTCTGCAGCTAAAATCCGAAATGTCTTGGCTCAAAATGTGGCGACAGTATGCTAGAGTGGAAATGACACCGTCTTGACATGCCAAAATGAAACCCTTCGTGCCCGACTTCAATCCGGGTGATTTAAGGAAAGCAAACGTTAGCTCATACGACATCGACTGATCCTCCATATTTCCGTGGAGGATGCCGGGCATCCTCTTGCCGAAGAGCTGTTTGCGGAAGTTTTTCTCCTGTGCTTTCTTAATCCAGGCATTCTGGAGTGAGTACTCGAGATGGATAAGATTTGATGCATCTTGCTCACCCCTGATATTGAAGTCGGAGCCGAGTGTTTCAGCAGCCTCCTCCGCTGCTTTTTACAGAAACGCCCCTTTGCCCACTTCTTCGCGTTTCCTAACCATTTTAAGAAGAGGGTCTTGTCCATTTGCGACTATATGTGCTGTACCCAGAATAATCCTGTTGTGAAGACATTCAAGATTTAGTATTCCGCGATCACCTAGGCGGCGTGAGATGTAAAGTCGCGGAACAGAAGACTTAAGGCGCATACTTTTCTTCATGTGCATAACTTTTCGAGACCCGATATCAAGCTCGTCCTTCGTCATTGGAACCACTCCAAGTGAATAAAGTACTACTGGGACGGCAAGCATGTTCGTCGCAGATACTTTTTTCTTCGCCGATAGTTCGGAAGACCATATTCGTCGGATGAGACTTTGAATCTGCATCGGAGAGTATCCTTTACAGATGTCACATCCTGAATGTGGCTCTGTGTCACGCCCAGGTATGTATAGGTCTCTCCAGCGCCAAGGTATCGCATAGCGCGTCTGTCAACGGGCTCAGGGTCTTCGGGGATGCCTTTAAGTTTTCCTTCCTTCAAATAAACCTTGGCGCATTTCTCTAAGCTGAACTTAATTCCAGTCTCTTGAGTGTACTCTTTGACAATGTCTAGAGCTTGATGTAGTTTTTCTTTATTTTCAGCATAGATTTTAAGGTCATCCATGTAAAATACATGAGTGACCTTATGCTTTCGATATCCTGGTTTGCCTCAGAGGTACCCTTCGGAATGGCGAAGTGCGAGAGATAGTGGCAATAATGTGAGGCAAAAGAGGAGAGGCTCATGGTGTCGCCCTGAAACACACCCCTCTGAAAGGTGAAACTGTTAGTGATTACACGATGTTTTCCAGATGAGATAGTAAATCTGGTTTTTCAAAGCGGCATTAATGTCTCTATGCACCTCACGATGTGTGGATGAACCTTTAGGCTTTTCAACAGACAGATGATATGTCTATCAGTATTTGAATCGAAAGCTTTCCGGTAATCAATCCAGGCCATCGATAGGAAACGCTGATAGGATGCTGCATCTTTACATATACATCTATCGATGAGCAGGTTCTCCCGACATCCTGCTACGCCTTTCTTTGAATCGCGTTGTTCGTATATCACTCGCCACACAGGCTCAATTGTCCGAACAATCGACTTCAGATATGAGGTGAAAATTCGGGCCAGATGCTAGTGGGTTGAAGGAAGTTTTTTCCACCAGAAGGTCTTGATACCATCTGGTCCCGGAGCGAAATAGTTCTTCATGCCTCTTAATACGTTTTTCACCTCCTTGGTAGTGATATGTGGGCATGCCTCCTTAGGTGTTATGAGGGCATTGCACAGCTACTTGAAGCTATTTATATTCTTTGAGTTTTCTTTCAGTGGATGCTAGACCTTGTAGACAGCTCTGCCAAATTGCTCGACCTCCTCTGGTGTGGGTGGTTGGACGACAGTAACTGGAGGGTCTTGGAAGAGTCTAGATGGGTCAGACAAAAACTGTTGATTTTCTCTCACCCACCTCTTCCTCCGCTCTAAACTTCTCCCAGCGTCAGATAGTACCCATATTTGTCAGCAATATGCTGCTTAATGGTTAGTAGCTTTGACTTGTTGAGTGCGTGATGACGGATCCGCAGTTCGCGCGTGAACTGTCGAACCTTGGCAGTGAAAGTTCTGCCGGATGTTATGTAGTCAATCACACACTGAATGCGGGACGCGTACTGTCTCGTCCAGCCTATCTTTGTGCTGAGGTGATGCATTCGTCTTTGGTCTTATGATCAACCGTTGGTTTTGTTTTACGGTTTGATTCTGCCAAAGCTTTTGTTGCATTATACACACTACAATTTATAGTCCAGAGGTCGGATTCTTCGGAAAAATCTCCACGAAGCTCGTCATCCAGTTCAGCCAGATCTTTGGGCTTGAGAGAAACCTGAATGTTAATGTATCTTCGGGTCCTGAAGCATCGCTCTTCCTCTATTGAATGCCTGCTCGCGGTTGGTCTCAGTGTGGCCTCTCTTTCTCTGTTGCCGGCTTGTTCTGGCTACAGGTGAGTAGGCGCTCCGCTTATATAACCCCTTTCCCGGAGTTCCTCGGCACGGTTTCGCAGACGTTTATGCGAAAAATGCGAGAGCTTTGGGTGTTTCTCGCAGCACAGAGTATGCAGTCGCGCCATGTAACCTTTTTGTTTATATGGAAGGAATTTCACCGCCAAGGTTCGATAGTTCGCGTGCGAACTGCGGTCCATTATCACACAGTTAACAAGTCAAAGCTGCTGACCATCAAGCAGCATATTGCTGACAAATACGGGTAGTATCTGACGCTAGGAGAAATTTTGAGCGGAGGGAGAAGTGGGTTCAAGAAAACCAACCGTTTTTCTCTGACCCATCTCGACTCTTCCAAAATCCTTCAGCTACTGTTGACCATCCGCCCAAACCAGAGGACGTCGAAGCATTTTGGAGAGAAGTCTACGAAGTCCAGCATCCACTTAAGGAAGGATCAAAGAACATAAGTAGTTTTCAGAAGCTGTGCAATGCCCTAATACCACCTGAAAAGGAATGCTCACCTATCACTACAGAGGAGGTGAAAAATGTATGAAGAGGCATAAAGAACTATTCCGCTCCGGGAGCAGATCGTATCCGACGGAAGAAATTTTCTTCAAACCATCAGCATCTGGCCCGCATTTCCAGCTCATATCTCAAGTCAGAAGAGCCTATTCCACAGTCGTTGTTGGAAGGGCGCACAGTACTCCTTCCAAAGATGGGCAACTTAGCTGACCCGAATCCTAAATCCTAAATGATAGGATTGTTCGGATATTCAGGCCTGTGTGGCTAGAAATGTACGAGGAAGCGGCTCAAAGAAAAGTCTAGCAGGATGTCATGAGAACCTGCTTATCGGTAGATGTGTTTGCAAAGACGCAGCATCCTACCAGCGCTTTCTATGGATGGCCTGGATTGATTACCAGAAAGCTTTCGCTTCAACCTCCCATGGACTTCTCATCTGATTCACTGTTTCATCTGGAAAACATCGTGTGACAACTAAGACCGTCACCTTTCAGAGAGGTAGGTGTCTTTCAGGGCGACACCATAAGCCTATTTCTCTCTTGTCTCACATTATTGCCACTATCTCTCGCACTTCGCCATTCCGTAGGGTCCTTCTGCGGCGAACCTGGAAATCGAAGGCATGAGGTCACTCGTGTATTTTACATGGATGATCTTAAGATCTATGCTAAAAATAAAAAGCAACTACTCCTAGCTCTAGAAATTGTCGAGGAATACACTCAGGAGATTGAAATGAAATTTGGGTTGGAAAAATGCGCTAAGGTTTATTTGAAGCGAGGAAAACTTAATGGCATCTCCGATGACCCTGAGCTCGTCGACAGAAGCGCAATACGACACCTTAGCGCTGGAGAGGCTTATACATACCTAGGCGGGCCACAGAGCCGCATTTGGGACGTGACATCAATTAAGGATACTCTCCGAAGCAGATACAAACGACTCGTCCGGCAGATTTGGTCTTCCGAACTGTCGGCGAGGAACAAAGTATCTGCAACGAACATTCTTGCCTTCCCGGTAGTACTCTATTCATTTGGAGTGGTTCCATGGACGAAGGACAACTTCGGATCTCTTGATATCGGGTCACGAAAGGTTATGTACATGAACAAAAGCATGCACCTTAAGTCTTCTGTTTCGCGACTTTACATCTCACACCGTCAAGTTGGCCGCGGAATACTGAATCTGGAATGTCTTCACAACAGGATTATTTTGGACATAGCACATATAGTCGCATATGGGCGAGACCCCCTTCTTAAAATGGTCAAGAAGCACGAAGAAGTGGACAAAGTAGCATTTTTGTACAAAGCAGTGTACGAGGATGCTGAAATTCTCGGCTTTGACTTCAATATCAGGGATGAGCAAAATGCATCATATCTTATCCATCTCAAGTACTCACTCCTGAAGGCCCGCATTAAGAAAGCACAGAAGAAAAACTTCCGCGAATAGGTGTGTGCTCGGGGTGTGTCATGCACACCCCGAGCATCTAGGACGCATACTATCTAGTTCTCCAACTCATGCGGGAACGACCCATAACCAAAGGCACAATGCGGCACTGAGAGTGCTTTATTACCGTCTCTGTCGCTCTTGCCACATTAGCCCTATTACCGCTCCGCTAAACGCTCTTAGGGAAATAGAGTCTATTGCCGAGAATGAGAAGTGCCGCATATACTAGAACTTCATATTCTCGACAATTGTTTCTGTCGCGTACTTAAGACCTGAAATATTTCTCGTTGAATGCGAGAAGCGAACCATGTTCGTTATCGAATTTTCGGCACCAGCTGACAAAAACATCATAGCCAAAGAGAATGACAAGAAAGAGAGGTATAGAGACTTGAAAAGCATCCCTGCGTGTCAATAAAATCCTAAATCGCTTGCAGGGAAGTTGCAGAAGGCGGTCGTCCTTGGGCCGCTCCGTGTCTTCAGGGTGCACGAGACTTTTGCCAGATCATCGTATTGGATTCACCTCTGATTGATTTGAAACTGCATATACTCACGCACTTTGACCCGCATTACGAAAATAATAGTAAACATACATAGTAAATATTATTTTAAGAGGGAAAAGTCTTGAATATTAGTTGTAGGACTCGAAAAAGTACTTCTTTTATGTTCCAAACACTTGTCGTCTGAATCCATTATTTTTTTCAAAAAATAAGATATTGTTCCAACAAGTACATTTGGCCAAAACTCCATTTGTTTCGGCATTGACTACTTACTAACTTTACCATGGGAAGGTTTTATTTTGGTCACATACCTTTCCATTTTCAACCTTTCGTGAAGGAGAGGAGTGCCACAAGTCCCATTAAAAGCAATTTTACACTATAGTCAACAATTTTTTTGCAGTAATAATAATTTTCTTTACAAAAATTCCCTGTTTGAAAATGGAAATTATAATTATTCACAGAAATCCCCTGTTCCAATTAAGAATTATATTATATTAATTATATTATAAACTTTGTGTACCATGTCAAAAATGAATGGTTTGAAGTCAAAATTATAATTTTTTACGGAAATTCCCATTTAGAAACTCAGAAATATATTTCATCACTAAAATTCTACGTTCAAACTCCGACTTATGAATCTGTTAGAAAATTCCCTGTCTCAGAGTCGAAATTATAGTTCTTTACGGAAGTTCCATGTATCAAACTGGAAATTATAATTCTGTACTAAAATTCCCTGTCCTAAGTAAAAATCATTATAAGTTCAATAATCTTCAACACAGTACTGGTTTAGTGTAGACTCGATAATTCCTTTATTCAGCATATCCTTGTTACAATTGGCTTCCGATCACGATAATTAGACCAAGCCGACTCACTCAAAGGTTGAACGACTGCGGACGACGTTGTGGATCAAATATTCCACAAGTCCGTTTTATAAACATTTTCAACCCAAAGTCTTATAATAAAAATAGCCCCGCTTTCGTAGATGACTGACTCCAACGACGGTTCATATTCGAGTCGCCGCGACTATCTCGCAACACACAAGTATGCGCATTAGTAGTGATCAGTGCTACGCAGGCCGACAAACAATCAGAAGAAAACATATTAGCAGTAGCTTAGTTTCTAAGAAAATTATGCATTTTTTTGTATATTTTTTTTTATTTATTCGCTATCCCAATTCAGAATTATACTTTAAATTTATATATTAGTACATTTCAGAGAAAAGTCCCGGTTACTGACTCAAATACTCAGGTTTGATTTTCCAATTTCCCGTTAGGTACACGACATGAAAATACGTTAAAGACTTGGAAAGATGAATTCCAAGCTTTCATGTATTTGATTGAATGTTTTAGAAATTAGTTACTCAGAATACATTATATTACGTTTCTTTCTCTCAGGCTTAAGATTGTTCCATCCCAATACGTTGGGGTTGATTCACGGCAAACCTCCGGAAAGTCACATTGTCGTCTCACGATGAGCTTAAAGCTTAAATAACATTTTGTTAAAAATTCGTCTTTTCCGTACAAAATTAATATTTGAGACGTGTTCCGAAGAAAGGGCCCTAAGCATCTAAAAAGCGATTCTCTGATTATGAGCGTTTAATATAAATCAAAACTCGCTCTTAAAATTGACGGAGCTAGAAAGAACTCTGGGATAAATTTTGTTGCACCTAATTTCAAGATGGGGTTCCATCTTGCTCAGAGTTGGGGTACGAAACTGTCGTCTATGTTTTTTGCCGCAAAACTGTAAAAATAATTGACAGCAGGTGAGGTTCCGTACCTCAAGTCCGAGGTGGAAATAGTACCATGAAATTAACGTCAGATTCACACTTTGTCTTTCCTGTGATCGACACGTCGCGTCGCCACTTCTCTGGCTTCTCCTAAAAAATGTACGTTCGGCTGCTTAGGGCCCTTTCTTCGGAGAAAGTCACACTTGCGGTTTGAAAATTCATCTTTTTGTTATAAATTTATCTTTCTGGTTTGAAATTCAACTATTTGGTATAAAATTAATCTATTTGCTTGAAAATGAAATACTGTCACTTGAATTCTCAGGAAGTTAAAGCCACCCGTTGAGCCAGAAAAGTCTGTAGATGGTTATAGAATGCAATCCCTCAATTACCAGTTACTTGCCGTCTAGAGTCGTCGGTGAAATTCGTCTACTAATATTGTTACAAAATTCCTTGATATTGGTTTATCTGTGCTTAAGGGAGTTTCCTCCATTTCTCCTGTGTTCATCTCTTCAACTCTGCCGTTGTGCATATTTATTTTTACCCGTATTCTAATTCCGTGATCTTTCATATTTATTCCGCGAAGAACTGTATTATTTCGCCCTAATACTGCAAAGACTTCACCATTGGACGTTGCTAATACAGTTTGTACCCCGGTTGGCATGGGCCCAAGGATATTATTCCTTCCTCTCACATGAATGTCTGCATCGCGAGGAAAAGTGTATCCTCGAATTTCGAATCGCCGGTTCGGATTCTTGTGAGGAATCAGCCGTACACATCTAAGTTGTTCGATTGGATATCCACCTAGGCGGAATGAAGCACGAACAAAAGGAGGAGACGTGGACCTGGCACGAAAAGAAGACTCGGCAGGAGGAGAAGACCTAGCCGGAGAACCCGGAGAATCGGGTAAAGCAAGAGAAAGAGACAAATCAAGAGAAGGTCTGCCACGAGGAATACCAGGAGGAGAGTCACCATTAGGTGAATGCTCGTATTGTAAGCTCAACTCTGCAAAAAGAAACAGAGTTTCAATTATTCAATATTTAATTAAATTATTTTTCTTTGAACATTTTTTATTTATTTTGAAAGATACAATGCTGCACTGACACAATATATATTTTTCCCCCCAAGTATTTTAGAACAAAAGAAAGAAAAATTGTCAAATATCCGGTGTTCTGCGAGATCCTCGGATCAATAAAAATTAGAGAAATGAGCCCTTTAGTTGAGAAAATCATTATTTTTACAGAAAATGATAATTTTCCGAAAGCGCATTCTCGGGGATCAACGTGTATCCGGAGACCAACGAATGGTGGTGATCCTAAACTTTGCGGAATACTTCGCGAAATGGAGAAAACCCCACAGAAAATTGAGTCTAAGCCAAAGATAAGGCATTTTTCAATTGGGAAATAAAAATAAAAAATGTAAATAAAAATGCCTACAAAATATTGAAATAGTTTTTGCAGATAACGTCTGCAAATGCACCAATTTTATAGATAACCCAAATTATATTAGATTTTAAATGGATTCTTTGCAAATTTATTTCCAATTTCGATATTACCAAATTTTCCACAGTGACAGTTTCAAAATGAAGAAAGTGGCAAGTGTTCATTTTTTTTATAAATTATAAATTTATCAAGTCACCCAGCAATACATTTTTGAAGTAATGAATTTCGAATTCTGAAATTTCGAAATTAGGCCCTCTGCAAATTTATTTCTAAACCCCAAGTTTATCAAGTCACTTGACTATAAATTTCGATATTACCCAATTTTCCACATTGACAGTTCCAAAATTACAAAAAAGACGAGTGTTCACTCTTATTTATAAATTATAAATGTATCAAGTCAAGCCCTAGCAGAAAAATAAATGAAATAAGGAAAAAATGGAACTTAGAGAAATAAATGAAAGACATGAAATACAGAAAATAAAGGAAATAAATAACAGAAATTTATGACAAAAATAAAATAAATGAAACACAGAAAATAGAATAAATAAAGAAAAACAGAGAAATTCATGAAATAAATAACACAAATGATATACAGGAATTAGAGAAAGAAAAAGAACTAAACAAAATACAGAAAATGAAGGAAATAAAGAAAACAAGAGAAATTTGAAAAATAAATGAAGTACAGGGAATAACGAAAAAGGAGAAATAAATAAAATACAGATAATACAACAAAATAAAGAAAATTAAGAAGATACAGAAAATACCGAAAATTCATAAAATAAGGAGAATACGGGAAATAGAGAAAATAAGAAAAATAAATGAATGGCATGAAATAAATAAATTAAATAAAGAAAATAAATTTAAAAAAAAAATGCAGAAAATAAAGAAAACAAGAGAAATTTTGTAATGAATAACATAAATGAAATAGAGAAAGAAAAGAAATAAATGAGATACCGAAAATACAGAAAATGAGAAAAGGTAAGGTAAATGCACTGGTAATCGTCACCTTAAACCAAATTGGAAATTAAAAATGCTTATGATTGTATTTAAAACAGATTAGTGATCAGCACTAACCTAATTAAAAAATGTAATTTATTTATAGGAAGTATGACAGCCTTGTCCGTTTTCCTTCATATCGATGCTCTTTAAAACAATAAAAGGATCATAAGTCTAATCAAAATCAACTATTTTTTAATTACTTAAATATTAAATATTTTAAAATGTAAACAGTGTTTTTTCCTTAGCCTCTCTTCTCGATTCCTTTTCCTTTCTTTTTTCGTCTGTTCTGCTTCAAATTGTAATAATCGTTTACGCTCTTCATTTGTTTCATGATACTTTACCCATTCCTCGTTCGTAGCCACTGCAGGTAATTTCTCTTTGGCTGTCGATTTTTATGAGTTTGCGCTTTTAAATTTCTTTTTTGTGCTTTCAAACCAGGCCAAGGGTATTGCTTTTCCAAAGGGTGATGGAATGTCCCGTCTGTTGAGCGTCTTCAAATCATTCTCGTCGTTTTGATTTGTATTATCCTCAACACTTTTTCGAGCTTAAACTTTATTTCCATTATTGGAAGAAATTCCAGACTTTTTGGTAGAATCCTGTTCTGCATTATCCGAATCAGCAGATGCAGTTTTCCAGGCTGGCGGGATGTGATTTCCTACTGCAATGAAAATAGGTGCTTCAGTGATCTCCTCTTGCGTTCATTGATTTCTGTCCAATTCAATGATATTACGAATACTCTCCAAAGATTCGATATCCAAAATATCTGGGTTCACGAGTAATGCATTATCTTCAACCTTTGATAAAGGAGCTTGAGAACTGCTTTGAGATGATCTATTGTCGATATGAATAGATTGTTTTGTGACCTCAAAATTCTGAAACTGCACGTCTTCAATTTCTATCTGAGGGTTTCTACAAACTCCCTTTTTTTCAAGCTGAAATTTTTGTCCTATTTCTTCCACTGTTAGTTCTTGAATATCCTCCTTAGTTGCTTGACTCTGAACCATCTCAACTCGATTGAATGTATATTTTTCTTTCATTTCTTGCTCCTTAGTTTGGTTTTCTTCAACTCCCACCTGATTGGCATGTCTCTCTGCTTGATTATCTTCAATGTTCTTAATACTTCTTTTCAAAGATGGCCAAAAGTCAAACATAGTTTTATTTTCGACATTTTCCGACCAAAAACAGCCATATGACTTGAAGAAACGTACTTTTTCGGAAGGGAAGTTCTTTTCAATGAATTTAAGATGGTGTTGAATGTTCCCTACATTCGACGACGATGTTTTCATAGATCGACGGGGCTGCCGCAATTTTGAGTGATCGATTGCATTTGGGTTGTGTGGATGTAACCCGCATGCTCAAAACCCATTTTGTAAAGATTGCTGAAAATTGCATTTGTTGATGGTTGCTTCCAGCAAAGGAGCAAAATGTTTCCGATTCATTCTCTCTCCACTATTTTCGATTCGCTAGTTTTGTGCGGTTGTCTTTCATTTCTTCTTCAGTGAACTGAAAACAGCCACATCCAGTGGCTAAAAAATGTGAGTGGTATTTGGATTTAGGGCCAAAAGAATTATGTGATGATCACGGCAATATTTGCTGACTCTTATCGTTAGATGAGAACTGTGCCCATCTAGAAATAAAATTACTGGCAGTAGTATTTTTTCTTTTAAGATCCATGGGTCAAAGGTTTGAGGGCCCCATTTTTTGGTAGAGATGCAGCTTTATCTGCAGGAACTCTCTTACATAAAAATACTATCATCGGAGGTGCTGGATCGCCTGCTGCATTCCCTGTTATTAAAGTGGTAAGACACTCTTCTTCATTGCAATTGATGAAGTTATAAACAGACTTTTCACCTCTTCTGACTAGATCATGGGCACCTGTAGTTATACTGTAGGATTGCGTGTTATATGTAGTTGTAATAATTGTGGGACGTTGGATGACCAAGAATAGATATTACTTATCTGACTCCATAAATTAGTGCTTCTACAGATGCAAGTCGCATCGAGTCACGAACAAGTGTTTGGGCTATGGCGACCGATTTCCATAGAGGGGAAACTCACGAGGCGAGCGCGTAACATGGCGAGTTCGAATAGAACGGAAACTCGCATGGCGAAAGTCAGCATAGACTATTTCGGGTAGATAGGAAACTCGCCTGGCGCGAATATACGTTGTTACTCGCTACAATACGAGAAATACTGCGCGAGCTGACGATAACGAATGCAGTGACTCTTACCAGTGCATCTACCTTACAAGCAATAAAGAGAATACAGAAAGCTAAGAATGTAAAGAAATTACAGAAAATGAAGAAAAGTGGGACGATAGCCGGGGGGGTTAAGGCGTAGGCTTTGGACCCACTCCGTCAACTTGCTGGTTTGATTTCCACCTCGCACTCTGAAAGAGCCTCGGCGGCCCATGCGGTAAACAAGCCTAGCAAGGGAGTTGCTTATCTCCGGAGAGTCGTGGGACCGTTACCTCTAAAGAAAAAGGTTCTTAAAGCTGTTGCTCTTGGTGGTTCATAACCCACCTTAAACTGTAGGTCCCCCTCCCACCACCAAGTAAAGGAATAGGGAAGAGATACAAGAAAAATGTAAACCCTCAGGGGATACATTAGAAGCTTCCATTCTATTCCAGAAAATGAAGGAAATAAATAAAAGAAGATAAATAAATGAAATAAAGAAAATAAAGAAAATAAACGGAAGAAATGAAAGACATAAAATACGGGAGTTCTCCGCGTATGAGAGCCGAACTGTGCTCGTCAGCTAACTCCACAGTTGCGCTTATCAGTTCTCTAATTATTACAAAACATATAACGCAATGAATTACGCATATTTTTAAAGAGAAAATTTACTTTTGGTCTAACAGATCAAATTTCTGCTGAACTTTTCTCTAAGTTGTATCCTTTTTTTTTTGTTAGTAAAATATTTTCTTAGATAAGATTTTCCAGTCTTCTTCTCATAAGAAACAGTAAGCTTTTATTGAACCCCTTCACCCACAAATCGTCTAACGTAATTTATGGATGAATCCGTACTAGGGTTCCATTTGTACACGCACATATGGTGTAAATCCCGTATCAACAGGGACAATTTTCAAGTTCCATTTTTCTAACATACACATTCTATATTCTCTCAAAATGAATTCAGATTAAAGTTGTACTTATTTCGGATAAAATCAAGTAAAGTTAGAAAGAACATAGCAATTGGGACGAGATGAGGATTAGAGCGCACACATTCTGATTTGTGTATAGCTTAAAAAATGTGCCTAAAGTTATGAATATATTATTTTATTATATTTACCAATGGAACTGAGGATGACCGCTAAGTATAAAACGCGAGAAGAAACAATGTCCATTTTGTCTAATAAGCGAGAAAGATAATAATTAATGTAACATGTAGAATTTAATTGATAATTTAACTAATGAATATTCTGGTTCTTTATCAGATTATAGGATTATGTTATCAGACTATATTCTTTATCAGATTACATGCTTTATCAGATTATATTCCTTATCAGGCTGTTTTTCTAACTTGAGACATTGAAATATCTTAAAAAATACGCATCCTGTGAAAAAAATATCCGTAATAAAAAGTTTTTATTTTCGAGGGGAAAAAGCGATTTTGAAAAAATTTACCCCCGACTTTCTTCATATGAGGATACGTGGTAGCAAATTTCGTCCTAAAATTGTATCCTTTTTCGCTTTTAGTATCAACATTCACACTTTCATAGTAGATACGCAGCAATTCCTCTTTCAGGGTGGTATCCCACTTTATGCTCTCCCACGGTATTTCTGTTAAGACGGTTGGCTGCAAATAGCTTAGCCAAAGCATCCTCAGCAGGCACAGTTGATGTCTCACTGCTTACCGTTTGTGGCAGACGTTCTTGCTGGCAAGCTTTTCGATTAGTGGTAGCTCCAGGGGCGCCCCAACGATTCTCGGGAAGCGAAAAGCGTTTCAAAATCATTAATATGCTCTGCATGACAATTTATGAGATTTGGTGTTCCTCTTAGTCCATTTCCTTTTGTTCTCTGCCCGTCTGACAAAGGTCACCATGTCAGTAGCAGTGCTATCGCCAACATAGCCGTAAAAATCATGAGAAGAAAGCTCAAGCCCTAATACGACGCCAACGTGAGAACACCTTTGGTAGGATGGGCTAAGATTACGGTTTACGTAGTACTGTTGTTGAGAAAGATTTCGAAACCCTTTCCAACGTCTTTTGCGGGCGGAAAGGCATACCTCCGACAAGCGACAAAAATAATGTAAGTCATATAACTGCCCCTTTACAACATCAAGTCGAGGGTCGAAAGGCACCCCTGTTACTGGTTATAGAAATACACTGGGACTATTATTTAAGTATCTCCCATTTACTAATTGATGTTATTTTATCGACCGGGATAATTATTCAATTAAATTCTGATGTTAGATATTGCCGATTACTGGTCGAATGATTTTCCGCAAAAACGAGAAAAAATCTGCCTTGGCCCGGATTTTAAATGGAAACGCTAGTATTCACAAGTGTAGCGTTAACCAAATACGCCATAAACGCTTCAGCAGATAGTTTCTCGTTTCTCTTATGTCCACAGGATGATGCGGGTCTGCATCTTTGTAACCTGTGGAATTTTAGTGATTAATTCTAGTCTGAATAAATTCACCGAATCTAAATATAATTTAATAATGGATGTTATTTTGTCGACCAGGGTAGCAGCCTGTACATAGGAATATCGGGAAGAAGAGGAGGGAAAACTTCGTGCACGCTCGACCTGAAGCGGTCTTTATATAACCGACTACGGGATTGAACTACCTAGAGATCCACACGGACGTCAAAGGTAAGGTGCAGCCGGACACCCTTGGTGTCAAACTTAAGGGTGTTATTAAGACAAGGAATAAAGGTGTCCTCATCTCGTTCCTTGCATCTAAGTCGAGGTTCTGGGCCTCGACGAGACGACCCTAGAAAAAGAGGTACGGGGCGCTGTGAGGAGATACTTCGGAGCGAGCCTGGCTGCAGTTGTCTAAGTCAGAATGAAGAAGAAAGCCTTCAGGGGGTACCTGAGGGCAAAGGTCAAGCTAAACGAGAAGCTAACCGCGAAAATACCTCATACGGGATACCTCAAGGTGGGATGGGTGTTCCATAGTGCTACCACTGTGCCGCAAAGGAGGGAGAGCTTCAGACTAACCATTTAACGGGGACGAAAAGATGCCCGTCATCTAGGGAGGCTACCCCATCGAGAAAGCTACAGAAACGTCAGCGGTAGCTGAGTAAACCCAACCAAAATGTCGAAGGCCGACGAGTTCGCTCTGCGACTCCGCCGCGCTGCTGGAATTGATGCGTACATCTTGGTTGGGTGGAAGAGGCGACAAAGGCCAGGTTGGCATAAACAAGAGAACGCCGAAGCACGGCGCAGCGAGCCTGTAGGCATGGCCCTGAAATAATTCGAGAGCGGTTCAAGGGTCATTGTCTAGCTAGTAAGGGGAGGTGAGTTTAGTGAGTACTAACGTTTTTAAGGTCGAGTCCCACACTCAGTGCGTCAATGGGGTCTCACCTTTCCTAAAAAACATAAATATTCAATTAGATTTCAACGGTAGCCATTTTGGATCCATCATCGTGAGCTCATAGTTTTATTGCACGAAAAAGAGAAGTGCAGCATGAAGACATCTTGAATCTCGTTTTCCTGTCTTAGAAATCAAAAAGAGTATTACCGAAAACCCTTGTATACCATGCTCATTGAAAATCAAGTCACAAGTTTCTGAAATATGAGTGGACATGCATCTTGTCGTTACGGGGTAAAATGAACTGAACTTTGCTCATTCTATCTATGTTATCAGTACCCTACAATGAAATAAATGTCACTGTTCCCTTCAAAATAAATCAAAAATGAAGTTTTTGATGCATATTCTCTTTACACTCGCTGGCCAAAAATGGGCTTTTTTTAACATCCTTTTTTTTCGAAGGCCAGCTTATATTGTTCCTTAGATTTTTCGGGTAGTAAATCTAGTTTCGCTTCTTTCATTTCTTCATTTATGTTGAGGGGTGGAATTTTGGTAGCTTTTCAATGATTTTGAGTGTACGAAGATTTACAATTCTAACACTTTGCAATGTAATTGCAAATGATTGAAGGTTTCACGGATTCTATTGTTGTAGATGAAAATATACGATTGATGTAGATTTCGAGGTAGATTTTTGTATATATATATGTCCACCAATCATTTTCTGGCACTGAAGCCTCGCCGAAACCTACACAGTTTTCATTTCGTTCGTTACCGCTTTGAAGATTCTTTTCGCAATGGAAGCGTGCTGGGGCTCAGAACCTCTTGTAGATTAGTTCTCGTAGGGACAGGTAGAAGCACCGTATAAGAGTGAGAGACCGAAACGAACCAGTCGAATGTAGCACTCGGCGGCAGCACAGCAAACTAATACTAGAGTCAAGCGAGCCATATTCAAAGGTGCTATATTCAAATGTTCAACATCCTGTTATAAACGCATAATTATATTTCCTTACTGAAATTCTACATCGCAACTTAGAATTATTATTCGTTTCAGAAACTCCCTGTTTCGTCAGCAGATAGCAATTATCATACTCTGCAACCCTGACTACAACATGTACAACTTGAACCGTCATCGGCTACTAATCATTCTATTTATTCCCCAAATTCTTCACAATTGTATGCAACTCTTGATAAGACCATTGAATCAACTTCCTTTATTTTAAGAAACCCACTTATAAGATATAATTCTATGTCAAATACTCAGCTATCTTTCACACTGTCAACGTCTGTAAAATAAGATCACCATGTTCTTTGAGTCGTTCACACAAATGTAAGATCTTTATTCACTAAATTGGATAGGGTGAGAGATCTGATAGTCTTAAATGACTTTCATGTTTTCGCATTGTCAGAAACTTGGCTTCACAGCAATATTCCAGATGGGTCGCTTCTCATTAAGGGGTACAAACTTATGCGTAAGGATCGACAGTGTGTCCCAAGTGAGAGGGGATGTGGCGTAGTCGTGTATATACAAGACGATATATCATTTTCCGTCATCGACAATGCGGTAGGTAATGTATTCGGTGATATCACCATAGATATAGCTGCAATTTGTGTATGAGTTGAAAAATTAAAAATTGTGATTGTTATGGCTCATCGCAGCCCCATGGCGATGGTCAAGTAGTATGATGACCTTGAGGAGGTAATGTGTCGGGTGTCTTGTGGAACTGACTGAAAATTGTGCATAAAGGATTCTAATGTAAATTGGTAGGAACAATCGAACCCGGACTGGATTCAATTACATGAATTTTTACCTTTCTTGTCACTCACTCATTAAAAGTCCTGGACTCGGGTGTCTCAAGAGTTCATTGGGATTTCTCGGATCATGATATGATTTTCTGCGATCTGAATGTAAGGATAGAGTTCAAGCCGGGCATCTTTCTTTTCGGAAGAGACATTGAGCGAATCGATAGACATGCATTTGATAGGGCAGCGGAGAGGACGGATTGGAACAGCATACTGCGGTTGCATTCTGTTGATGAAAAAGTGGACCGGTTTTCGCTAATTGCAAAAAATCTATTAAACACGTTTGCCCCGTTGCGTAAGTATAGAATTGCCAGAACTAAACCGCTCTGGTTTACTGATGTTGTAAAAGAGCTAGGTCGTATTCGCGATAGAGCTCGTTGCAAATGGCAAAAATCAAAGAAATCAGAGGATAAAATCAAATACACGCGACATGAAAATCTTACTACGGCTACGATGCGCGGGGGAAAAGAGCATACCTGAGAACTTTTCCAGCTTCCACAAAAGAGACTTGGCAAAAATTGGAATCAGACGGGATTTGGTCGGGACGAAAGCAGTTTTCGTGGGGCGATTCACCTGTTGATCCGTCGAGCATAAATGATTTTATAATAGATACGTTACCAAAAGTGGAAGTATCTGATGAATTAATACAGAAGGTCTTGCAAAAGGAAAACATTGGGGTTACAAATACATTCTCTTTTTCGGAAATAGATATGGAAAAGTTATTCCAGGCCATGAAGTCCATAAAATCAAATGCAGCTGGTGTGGATGGTCTGAGCTGCAAATCATTTTTGCTTTGCATCCCCTTTTGTCTTCCTTCGTTATTACATATCTTAAATGCCTCCCTCCAGGAAGGGTTGTACCCAGATAAGTGGAAGGCCGGGATAGTTCCCCCAATACCTAAGTGCTCTGAGCCTTCTTTCTTTGAGGATCTTCGACCAATCACAATTTCAACATATCTTTCGAAACTCCTTGAGAAGTTGGCTCGTGGACAGCTCATCTCATATATGAATGATCTGCAAGTCCTCCCTGTATACCAGTCAGGATTCAGAAGAGGACACTCGTATACAACGGCACTGCTCAAGGTTGAAGATGACATAAGTAAAGCGTTGGATTGTGGGAAGGTGTCTCTTTTGGCCCTACTGTATTACTCGCGTGCTTTTGAATTGGTAAACCACCAACTTCTCCTGACTAATCTGAAGTCATTACGTCTCTCGGATCCTACTAGGACCTATGTATCGAATTTCCGTGACTTGAATGTTTGGTTCCCACAGGGTGCAGTGATGACCCCGTCTCTCTTTAGCATATACACACATGATTTGCCGGATATAATAAATGATTTAATGGATAAACTGGATAACAAGTATAAAAATAAGCTTAAAGTTCCTATTCATATGTATGCAGATGTCTAGGGCACATGCTCTGGTACTAAGTCTAACCAAGTCCTCGTTGCTGGCCGTAGGTAATAATATTAGGTTGCTAGACTTGCCAATCATTAGCATGAATGCTATTACTTTAGAATATGTGAAGCAAGCGAAGAATCTAGGACTAATGGCAGGACAGGATTGAGAATTCCATGCTCACGTATCTCCTCAATGTCAGGCAGCCTACATCCGACTACGAACTTTGCATCCGTTTAGACAATGTCTACCAATCTCGGTCAAACTATTCTTTTAAAATGTGTTTTTTCTTGGTACAATATAATGAATATATAAATAAATTTGAAATTTCTTTATTCCGTTAACAAAAGATTCTATATGAGAAAACTTACGAAATTAATATGCTGGTCTTTGAATATTAATGGGCAGGGAAAATGAAAAATTGTTCAGGAAAAATTAGGGAAAAGCTAAGAAATGATAAAATCAAGTTTTCCGGCAAGCCTGGCGTACTTTTAAAATTAAAATTCGAATCTTCTTCGGAAAGTTTCCGGAGGCTAACGCCGCCCGTTGAGCGAGAAAAGTCTGTAGACGGTTATAGAATGCGGCCCCTCAATTGCCAGTTACTTCTCGTCTAAATTCGTCGGCGAAAGTCGTCTGCTAGCATTATTTCAAAATTCTTTGATATAAAGCGATTGGTGCCTATGGGAGATTCCTCGATTTCTTCTGTGGTCATCTCTTCAACCTCGCTGCTGTTCATGTTTATTTTCACCCGTTTTACAGCGCCTCTTTCTTTCATATATATTCCGCGAAGGATTGTGTTATTTCGCCCTAGTAATGCAAATACTTCACCATTGGGCGTTGATAATACTGTATGTTCTTCGTCTGATATGGGCCCACAGACTTGATATTTTTCTTTTACTTGAATTGGTACATTGCGAGGAAAAGTGTATCCTCGAATTTCGAATACCTGGTTCGGATTCTTGTGGGGAATTAGCCGAAAAATTCTGAGTTGTTCAATTGTCAGTCCACCAATGCGGCAAGCAGAACGAAAAGCAGGAGGCGACCTGGACCTGTCATGAAGAGGAGGATCGGCAGGCGGAGAAGATCTGGCCGATAAACCCGGAGACTGAGGTATGGCAAGAGAAAGAGACAAATTAAGAAAAGGTCTGCCACGAGGAACACCAGGAGGAGAGTCGTCATGAGGTGAACGCTCGTACTGAAAGCTCAACTCTGCAATAAGAAACAGAGGTTTAATTTTCCTTGTGAATTCTCTTCCTTGGTTGAAAGGTGAACTTCTTTGTTAAGATTTTTGTCTATCAAAGATTCATCACTTCAGTTGAAAATGCCACTATTTTGTTTAAAACTCATCGTTAACTGAAACTTTACTAATTTCATGTTTGGTAGACACATAGAACTGTTTTCAAACAATTAAGGATAGATCATCCAAGAAGTTTCTACGTCTTTCACAGCAACTACCTCATTTGTACAATTTTCTGACATTATACTAGAGAGTGGATAAGCGCAACTCTGAAGTTCGCTGACGAGCGCAGCACGGCTCTCACGTGCGGAGAACCATCGGTCCGGCATAGAGAGCAGTTAGAGCCGAGCTGCACTCGTCAGCTAACTTCACAGTTGCGCTCATCTGTTCTATGATTATTAAAAATCTTATAACGACACGAATTACGCATTTCTAGAAGAGGAAATTCACGTTTGGTCTAACAGATGGAATTTCTGCTGAACTTCTCACTAAGTTGTAATATCTTTGGATCTTTTCACTTTTCCAAAGTGAAACTTCGTCTAAATTAAGATTATCTAGTCCCCTTCTTATGAAAAACTGTAAGATTTCAATAAACACTTCTACCCCCAAATAATCTTACGCAATTTGTGGCTGACCCGTGGGAGTGTACCATATGTGCACACGCACATACGGGACGAATTCCAGAACAAGAAGTACACTTTTAAAATTACATTTTTTCAACACATACATTATGTCTTTCCTCAGAATAATTTCAGGTTGAAGTCGTACTAATTTTGGACGATATCAAATAAAGTTTAAAAGAAAGTCGCAATTAGAATGGAATAAGGATTAATGCGCATAAATTCTGATTTGCGTATAGCCTAAAAAAATGTACCTAAAATTATAGATGTACCATTTTATTATATTTACCAATAGAATTGAATATAAACGCTGAGTATAAGACGAGTGGAGGAGCGATTTTCATCTTTTCTTATAAGCGGAAAAGATAATATTTAATGTATTATGAAGAATTTAATTAAAAATGTAACTAATGGGTATTCTGTTTTTTCATCAGATTATATAGTGTAATCTATAGTCGTTATCTCATAGATAAGGAGGATTAACTCAACCATGTTCTGATCAGATATGTTCATTTCATTAAAATGTTTCAAGGAAAAAATTTCGTTAAAATTGATATCACTATTTATTTATATTCTATACCATTAAGCTATTTCCCTTTCGGCGAGCCTCTAGGGGTAAGCGTGACACTACCCGATTCGGGTAGTGTCTCTAGGTGGATAGTTTCTTGTAGTAAATAACTATTGTGATTCATTCAAAAATTTTCTGTTTCAACTCAAAATTAGAGTTATAAATTATATGGAAACGCCAATTTTAATTCTTTACGAAAATTCCATGTTAGAAAATAGAAATTATAATTCTTCACGGAAATCCCCTGTTCCAAGTCAAAATCATAATTATTTATGGAAATTCTCTGTCCCGGTTGGGAAAATTATATTTCTTTACTGAAATTATACGTCGCAACTGAGAATTATAATTCTTTTCAGAAACTCTCTGTTCCAAGTCCGGATAATTGTAATCCTTGGCGTGATTTTTTTTATATGTCAGTTGCGGTTTGAAAATTCATCTTTTGGTTCAAAATTCAACTATTTGGTTAAAAATTCATCTATTTTGTTCAAAATATTCTTATATTCCTGGTTATAAATGAATTTTGGCCTGTGAAGCCTGTTATTGACACAGTTAAGAAAAAATGTTTCTTTGCTTCTTCTTGTAACTGAGGGCGAGGGCACACAAATAGTGTGTAGTCCGAAATTTGTAAAATTTAAGTTCTGGATGTCTTTTTACTTGGAAACTATTCTCCAGTTGTTGAAAGTTCAACTGTTTTGATCAAAATTAATTATTCAGTTTTTAGTTTTAAATAAATAAATAAGTTCAAAACATTTAATTCAAATTGTTTTATGTTGCTTCAGAAAAATTCTTTGTCGGAAATCTTACAAGATTAACATGCTGATCTTTGAATATTAATATTCGGGGAAAATGAAAAATTGGTGAGGACGAAATTAGGGTAAAGGCATTTGAAATTAAAATTTGAATCAAGTTTGAAAAGTCTCTGGAGGCCAACGTTGCCCGTTGAGCGAGAAAAGTCTATAGATGGTTATAGCATGCGGACCCTCAATTATCAGTTACTTGCAGTCGAAATTTGTCGGTGAAATTCGTCCACTAATCTTGTTTCAAAATTCTTTGCGATTGGTTTATCTTGGCCTAAGGGAGATTCCTCGATTTCTTCTGTGGTCATGTTTTCAACTTTACGGTTGTACATGTTTATTTTTACTCGTTTGTCATCGCCATTTCCTCTTATATATATTCCGCGAAGGGATGTATTATGTCGCCCTAATATTGCAAAGACTTCACCATTGGACGTTGATAATACTGTGTGTCCTTCGTTTGATACGGGCCTATAGACCTGATATCTTTCTTTCGTTAGAATTAGTACATTGCGAGGAAAAATGTATCTTTGAATTTCGAATTGCCGGCTCGGATTCGTGTGGGGAATGAGCCGAACATATCTGAGTTGTTCAATTGTAAGTCCACGCAGGCTGAAAGAAGGACGGACTGCAGGAGGAGACCTTGACCTGGCACGAAGAGAAGACTCGGCAGGAGGAGAAGACCTGGCAGGAGGAGAATACCTGGCAGGAGGAGAATACCTGGCAGGAGGAGAAGACTCGACAGAATGTGGTATGGCAAGAGAGAGAGTCAAATCAAGAGAAGGTCTGCCACGATGAACGCCAGGAGGAGAGTCGCCATTAGGTGAACGTTCAGACTGCAAGCTCAACTCTGCAATAAGAAACAGGGGTTCAATTTTCCACGTGTGTTCTCTTCCGACATATTTTCTTTCCCGAAGAGAAAAGGAGCCGTCCCAAACTACGTCACACTGCCAGGGTGTGGGGTTAATAGGTTTCGTGATGATTTGTTACACATGGAAAATAAAAATGTTAATAACAGTTTTGTGAAATATTCATAAAATGAAAACAAGTGATAGAGAGGGGGGACGCGAAGCAACATGCAATGCAGGCGTGCGCGCGCACGTTTGCCGCTATTCAAACCGGGGTTCTCCACACGTGAGAGCCGAGCTGCGCTCGTCAGCTAACTTCACAGTTGCGCGCATTCACTCTCTAATTATGAGAAAACTTATAATACAATGAATAACACATTTTCTTCAAAATAATTCACTTTTGGTCTAACAGATCGAATTTCTGCTGAACTTTCCTCTAAGCTGTTGGATCTTGTTATTTTTTTACATTCTCATCAGAGAAGGTATTGTATTTGTGTAAAATTTCAACCCCCCCTTTTGTCAAAGGTCCACGTTTTGATACGCTCTGAATCCGAAAAACAGGTTTTCACGAATATGTCTGTCTGTCTGTGTGTTAGTGTGTTCATTCGTGTCTATAGATTTTGAGTTTGTTGGCACGATGACTTTCGGAAGAATCGCCATTTTAAATGAAAATTTATAAAGTAAGGACATTTTCAAAATTTTTTAATCCAATTTTTTTTAGAATTTGGAAATTCTATATAAGTTTGTTCGTAGAACTAAAAAAAAAACAAATAATTTGTCCAAATTACTTTTTTCGATAAAAAACAAATTACTGACGTTATAGTATTGACAAAAAAAAAAACGAAAATGAAAATTTTATGCCAAACAACGCACGATATAAGAAAAATTCAGGAGAAGAAAAACATTGCTTTTTGCACACCCCATAAGATTTGTCATAATAAATTTTCTTGAAAAATCGAAAATATAAATTTTGATCGCACAAAAAAATGATGAAAAATCAAAAATTCCATTTTGCGGTCAAACTATACAAGATCCGGAAAAGGATGAATCGAAAAAATTGTGAATATAAAAAAGATTCACAAATCTGTTCATAAATACTTTTTAATAGGACGCGTATTTTTGGTGTGAATTCGTAAAAAACAGCATCAAAAATAGAAAAATTAAATTCTTGGACAAACGCCACGAGATAAGAAAAAAAATAATGAGACAAATGTTATTTACCCAAAAAAGAGCTGAAAATTTGTTACAAATTATTTTTGGATAGGATGCGTGGTTTTTCTTTTATTCGTAAAATACAACATTAAACCATTAAACCACCACATTAAACCACACGAACTATGAAAAAAATGAATTTATAAAGGTTGCTCATCCAAAAGAGAGCTACAAATTTTTCATTAATAATTTTTTGATAGGACGCGCAGTTTTCGTTTCAATCGTAAAAAACAAGATTGAAAAACGGGACAAGTTGCAATAAAATGCTTAATAATAAATTTTCTTTTCTTGCAGGATGCGCACTTTTTTTCAATCATAAAAAGAAGACAATGAAAATACGTATGCTTTAATACCAATGCATATTATGAATTGTAATATTATAAATTTATTAAAATGAGGAATTCTTCAGGGTAGCTGAAAATGAAGAAAAATAAAATTTGTACTTTATTTTGCAATATCTGAATAAAGAAGTCCAGGCCGAGATAAATAAATAAATGTGATGAGAATGTGTTCGTTCAAGCCGAAGGGGCTTTAACAAAGGAGAATTCACAATCATCAAATTACAGTTGTCGATGCTCTGACCTTCAATTTAAAAAAAAATGAGGAGTAAATCACACAAATTCTGATTTGCGTATAGCCTAAAAAAATGTAGATAAAATTATAGATATATTATTTTATTATATTCACCAATAGAATTGAGGATGACCGCTAAGTATAGAACGAGAGAAGAAAAAATTTTCATCTTTTCTAATGAAAGGAAAAGATAATTAATGTATTATGAAGAATACAGTTCAAAATTCAACAAATGAATATTCCAGCGCTTCATCAGATATCATAATATACCTCATATTTGTTATCTCATTGATGATAAGCGTCAACCATGTTCTGCTCAGATATTTGCATTTCATTACAATGATTTTCGAGGAAGAAATATTACTATTAAATTCATTAAAACTAATATGACAATTCATATTTTATTTTAGGCTTAAGAGTCAACCCTCGTTTGAATGGAAAATTTACATATAATGTCTATCAGCTGAATGTTTTTTAATTCCCGGTCATTTCCCGGGTTTCTCCCGGTAAATGGTTCAAAAGATTTTAATGGTTTTAAACGATATTTAAAGATTTCTGAACATTTAAAAAGATTTTAAAGATTTCTGATTTTGAACAGGGAATTTTGGACATGCAATTACAATTCTGTATTTGAACAGAGATTTTTTTTGAAAATTTCATTCTACTGAATCAGAATTAAAATTCTTCTTCAAAAGTCTTTCTCCGTGTCAGAAGAAGTCTGACTTAGAACAGAAGGTTTTCTTGAAGAATTTTTAATAATTTTTAACGGAATTAGAAAAGCGATTTTTCGACATGGAACGAAAATTTTGGAAATGAATTTTAATTCTGATTTAGTATAATAGAATTTTCAAAAAAAATCTTATCATATTCTTTTAATTATATTATACATTTTCCTTGTCATGTCAAAAATCAATTGCTCCCTCTCCCTCTCCCTCTCCCTCTCCCTCTCCCTCTCCCTCTCCCTCTCCCTCTCCCTCTCCCTCTCCCTCTCCCTCTCCCTCTCCC
>CAKNYM010024263.1:0-12386 GCA_932195095.1 Andricus curvator
CAAAATTCATCTGAAGAAAGGAAAGATTATTGGCGTTCTCAAGGACCTTGAGCTTGTGGATATAAGTGTTATCAGACATCTTAATACTGAAGAGACCTATACATAGATGGGCGTGCCTCAAAACCGCATTCAGGACGTAACATCAGTGAAAGAGTCTCTCCGAAGCAGATACAAGCATCTTCTTCGACAGATTTGGTCTTCCAATCTGTCGACGTTGAACAAGGTATCTGCGACTAACATTTTAGCCGTCCCGGTTCTACTCTACTCGTTTGGGGTAGTTCAATGGACGAAGAACGAGCTTAAGGCCCTTGATGTCATTACACGTAAGATCATGCGTATACATAAAAGCTTGCATATCAATTCGTCAGTTCCGCGATTATATATTTCACGCCGTCAAAGCGGACGCGGACTTCTGAATCTCCAGTGTCTTCATAACCGGATTGTTCTAAGTACAGCTTACATCGTTGCGAATGGCAGAGATCCTCTCCTAAAGATGGTCAGGAACCATGAGATGATTAGCGAAGGAGCGTTCCTTTACAAAGCCGCGGAGCAAGCGGCCGAGACCCTTTGCCTGAATTTTAACATCAGAAGTGCGGAAACTGCATTACTTCATCTAGATGCTTCACTTCTAAAAACCAAAGTGAAGAAAGCAGAGGTTGAAAATTTTCACCAAGAGCTACTCGACAAGAAAATGCACGGAAACTTTCACAGAAATGTAGAAAAACAGTCCTTGTCGTAAGAGCAAACTTTTGCTTTCCTCAAATCATCAGGGCTTAATTCAGGTACAGAGGGTTTTATTTTCGCATGCTAGGACGGTGTCATTTCCAACTTAGCGTACCGTGAGCGCATTTTATGTCAAGAAGTTCCCAGTGATAGGTGCAGTGCGTGTCATGCACACGCTGAGTACCTAGAACACATACTATCAGGGTGTCCGACCCATGCGGAAACGACGTATATCTATAAACATAATGCGGCCCTAAGAGTGCTTTATTACCATCTTTGGCGCTCTTACGGTGTTGGCCGCGACCCTACCCTGCCGAACGCTCCAAAGGAGATAGAGTCGATTGTCCGAAACGAGAAGTGCCAAATTTTCTGGAACTACGATTTTCGGGCAGCAGTCTCCGTTGCGCACTCGAGGCCTGACATTGTTCTCCAAGACTTCGAGAAACGAACTATATTCGTGATCGAATTCTCGGCTCCGTCCGAATACAACATCACTGCAAAGGAGAAAGAAAAAGAGGAGAGGTACCAAGACTTTATTTTAGCCTTTTTAGAGTTATATAATTATATAGTTTCGTGGTGTAAGGAAACAGATCTAGTGGGCATTGTGTTTGGATCGGATGGGTTTAGAAAAGGAGTTGCCTGGAAAGCCTTTTTATCCCTTAAAGATCTGCATTTCGAAGACTTGTGTAAATTAGTAGAATTAGTAGTTCAAAGTGCCATAAGTTTTAATATTGATGATACCTTTGTAGTAGAGATCACGCGGGTGAGTGTAATAGCAGGAAAAGGTCGTGTGAAGCTGGCAAGCAAAGTTTAAAAAAAATCAGTTTACACTATAGCTAACAAGAATAACACATGTCTACCACAGGCTATCATAGTAGCGATTGCGAACGCAAATCGTCAGTCTGATCCAAACAATAATAATTTTAAAAAAGAGTATAGAAGTATAAGCGATAGGGATAAGCTCAAAGCACAAATTAAGGCAGCTTAAAAGCTAACTCGAGATGCTGGTGTGATAATACCAGAAATTGGATGTAGCCTGCCTGAGCTAATTGCATATCAAAAATATCTGGCAAAAGCTCAGATTTCAATAACTGTTTTTAATTTTAAAGATTTAGGGAAAGGGAGAGGTAAGGCTATTTTTACGAGGGTAGTTCGGAAATAAAAAATACAGATAGTGAGATCAAGCACAATATTTATTTACTTTATGAAGGTCATCCAAATTTTCATTATAGTGCTATACTAAATTTAATCGGGGCTGGCGCAGCACAGAAGTTTTGTATACCGTGTAATAAGGCTTACTTTAGACAAACTGATCACAGGTGCACAATGAAATGTGACGCTTGTTTTTGTTCCCCATCATGTAAAGTAAATGCTGACATGAATAAAAAAAATGATAATATTAAATGTGGGGATTGTCGACGGTATTTTTATGGAGTCGAATGTTTCAGGAAACATTTACTTTCTAATTCACAATCTACAAGTAAAAGTATTTGCTCAGTATTGCAAATCTGCAATGGCTGTTTAAAGTTACTTAACTCTGAGAAAACCAAGAAAGGGGAGGTACATAAATGTGGCTTCTCTGATTGCGCAACGTGTCATTTTTGTTTTATGACACCCCTAGAAATTAAAAAAGATAAAAGATGACAGCCGAAAACTAAGAAAGTGGCTTACATTTTCTATGACTTCGAAACACAGCAATGTGAAGAAGTCAAAGGTGACGAATCAACAAATATTCACAAACCTAATTTGTGTGTAGCACAGCAGGTTTGTGAAGATTGTATGAACGATGCGGATCCAAACGTAAAATGTCAATGGTGTGGTGTGCGCCAGTATGTTTTTGATAAGGATCCTGTGGCTCAGTTCACTGAGTTCGCTATTCGTGATTTGAAGCATTTTGATGAGACCGTTTGCATAGCACATAATGCGAAAGGTTTCGATGCGCAATTCATTCTTAGAGAACTCATGAAGAATAGAGGTACTAATGAACCGCCAGAGCTTATTTTAAATGGTACTAGTGTAATTTTGCTAAAAGTAAAAAAAACACGATTTATTGATAGCCTTAATTATCTACGTATACCATTAAGTGCTATACCGGCAAACTTCGGTTTAGAAGAGGAAAAGAAAGGTACATTTCCGCACCCCTTCAATACACTGCAGAATGAGCTATATATATATATATATATATATATATATATATATATATATATATATGAATGGGGGGGACATGGGTTTCTGATGAACTAAAAGTGGCTGTCGAAAATGGGTACAAAATCACGTCGATTTTTGAGATTTGGCAATATGAGACAACTCAGTATGACCCGACCTCAAAAATCGGTGTTCTCTTTGTACAATATATAAATAGATTTTTTAAGCTTAAACATGAAGCCAGCGGATATCCTTCTGATTGTACCACCTAGGAGAGTAAAAAAGCATATGTGAAAAAAAATTTCGATTTAGAGGGCATTCAGCTCGACCCGGAAAACATTTTAAAAAATCCTGGTTTACGATCACTGGCTAAGCTCTGTTTAAATTCTTTCTGGGGTGAATTCGGACAACGTCAACCTATGCCAAAAACCGAAATATTAGATACCCAAAAAGCTTTAATTGATATTATTGAAAGTCCAGATAAAGTTCTCACCAATATCTTACCAGTAGACCAGGAAAATATTTATGTATCTTGAATGTATAAAGACGAAGCTGTAGCCCCATCACCTATTACTAATGTAGTTATAGCCGCACACAAAACAGCGCAGGCCCGTTTAAAATTGTATGGTTATTTGAAAAAACTAGATCGTCGTGTTATCTATTTTGATCCGGATTCTGTCATTTTTGGTAGTAAAAATGAGGCAGATGAATATTACCCAGCTACAGGATGTTTGCTAGGGGATATGACAGATGAGCTCGAAGTTTATGGTTCGGGAAGTTATATTGAAACTTTTGTCTCGGGTGGACCTAAATTGTATGCCTTGAAAGTACGGTCACCTGATGGTAAGCAGCACCATGTTTGCAAAGTGAAAGGCATTACTCTAAATTATAAAAACTCTCAAATCATAAACTTCGACTCTATATGCGATCTTGTGGTTAATAAAGCTCCCCCGATTACTTTAAATTATCGAGCCATTCGTAGAACTGAATATCACAATGTAGTCACCAAAAATGAACATAAAACCTGTAAACCTGTTTACACTAAAAGAAGGCTAATTGATAATCATGATTCTCCCCCCTTTGGTTACATACAGTATAAATAGGTCAATAACAGATAACCCCTCAGTAATTTATTTATTTATAACTAATATGTGGTCCAACAGGTTGTGGTAAAACATTCTTTGTAAAAAAGTTTCTTCGAAATCTCAATGTAATGTGTGATACACAAATTGATCGAATAATTTTCTATTATTCAGAGTGGCAAACGGCTTATAAAGAATATGTAAAAGAGATAGAGTTTCGTGAAGGATTACCACAATCTTCTGATTATTCAAATGATCCAAGGCCTAAACTTATAATTCTCGCCGATTAAATGAGAGAATCTTCGAGTAATTTTCATTTCTCAAAATCTTTTTCATCAAGAGCATGGTCAAAGAGATATTTCTTTAAATGCAAACTATATTGTCACGTTTAAGAATCCTCGAGACCATGCTCAAATTCAACATCTTGCGCGCCAGATTTCTCCTGAAGACCCACGGTTTATACAAGAAGTCTATCACGATGCAACTTCTCAACCACATGGCTATTTACTTCTAGACTTAAAACAATCAACTCCTGACAATTGTCGCTATCGCACGAGTATATTTCTGGACGATTCTCATCAGTACGTTTACATATATCTATAGAACACAGACATCTATAGAAAGCTCGCAATGGGTTCATTATAAACCCGCTCCTTCACTCACTGGTGACGCCCCCATAGAGTTTGTTGTTCCTGGTCATGGTGATGAGTACCTTGACTTAGCACACACTATGCTCAGTCTTCGAGTGAAATTAGTAACTCCTGCGAAAGTAGCCGCAAATAAAGTCCAGCTAGATAAAGTAGGGCCAGTAAACAATTTCATGCATTCGCTGTTCAATCAGGTGAACGTATATTTCAATCAAAAAGTAGTATCACCTCCTAGTAACTCTTATGCGTATCGAGCATACATCGAGACTTTACTTAACTACGGCCCAGCTGCCAAAGACAGTCATCTTACATCATCTCTGTGGTATAATGATACTGCTGGAAAAATGGATGATTTCGATGCTAATGAGGGTTTAAAATCTCGACAGAAATATTTTGGCGCTGATAAATCTATTGATCTTATAGGCAATTTACACTGTGACGTTTTTAAGCAAGATAAATTCCTTATCAATGGTGTGGAATTACGACTTCGACTAGTTCGCTCAAAGGACACTTTCTGTCTCATGGATGCTACAAACAGCTGTCACGTGCGTATTGAAGAGGCATCGCTACTTGTTAGCAGAGCAAAAATTAATCCTGGCGTTCTTCTTGCACACGCTAAAGCTCTATCTCAGGGTACTGCAAAATATCCTATCACATGTGTTGAAGTAAAAGCCTTAACGATACCCTTGGGTATACACGCTGAAACTCTTGACAATGTTATTCTTGGTCAATTACCAAAAAGAATAATAATAGGATTGGTGGAGAATACTGCATATAATGGTAATGGAAACAAAAACCCCTTCAATTTCCAAAACATTAAAATCAATCATCTATCACTTTATCTCGATGGTACCCAGATACCTTCGGAACCTCTACAACCGACATTCAAAACTAAAGGACTCTATGTCGATGCGTATAACACATCATTTACTGGAAGTGGTATTCATTTTCTAAATGAGGGTAATAGTATTGGCCGACAGCAATATCCTAACGGTAATTGTTTATTTGCATTTGATCTTACACCTGATCTGTCCGCAAATTGCTATTCTCATTGGAATCTCGTAAGACATGGGAGTCTCAGAATTGAAGTACGATTTAAAGGGGCACTTGCTAATACAATTAATTGTCTAGTATACGCAGAGTATGATAATTTTTTGGAAATAGACTCGTCTAGACAAGTTATAGCAGATTTCAGTGCTTAGTTGAAGTAGTGGTACTTTCTATTTAGGGAAAAATCTCCTAATGGAATACCTCAGTCTCTACTTGTTCGTCGCGGTAGAAAACTCTAGTGCTATATAGCGTATTAAAAAATAATCATGGTTGACTACGTGATTGATATACAAGGGTTTCGTGATGATTCTGGTCGTTTTATACCTAAAGAAGTAGCTTTAATTACTCTAGATCGCCACTGTATAGCTCATTGGATTACCTCTCCACCTTATGCTTTTACCGATCTCACAAGCCCATCTCAAAGACAAAATAATTGGATCAGTTGTAAACATCATGGAATTGAATGGTTTGAAGGAGATGTTTCAATGAATTTTCTTCATGCTAATCTTCGTTACGTTGCCCGAACTGCTAGACTAATATACACTCGAGGACATGAGAAGGATCTTTTGCTGCAAAAGATTACAAGTAGACGCATGACAAACCTGGAGGAACTAAGCTGCCCATCGTTTAAAAGGTTGGAGTTCTTGGATGAGTTTTGCATTCATCATGGGGTAAAAAAGACTCAAAATTTGTGTGTGCTCTTAATAATGTTCTGAGGCTGAAGAAATGGATCGAGAAGGAACGAATAGATGGAGTGCTTTCGTACTCATACAATAAAACATCTGTCTACAGTACACATCCAGCCATATCATCTACAACTGTAGGACATAACCTTTCATACACTTCAGAAGATTTATGGGAGGATACTGTAGAATTGTATTTCCTGCCGATCAGATCCCCAAACGGTGGACAAAACCAGCTGCAATTGTTGCTAATACGGATGGACATAAACAGCCTGGTACCCATTGGGTCGCCATGTACCTCGGAAAAAAACGGAAGAGCTACCTACTTTGACAGTTACGGGCTACCGCCTCTTGTACCTGAACATCTTCTTCGTTTACGGGAGAATTCTTCCTTCTACAGAGGGAATACAACAAGACTACAAAGTGCGACTTCGGATGTGTGTGGCCAATACTGTATTATGTTTCTTCGTTGCATGTGTCATCATTATTCTTTGTCTGATTTTACTAATTTCTTTACGAATAATCTAGAAGAAAATGATAATATCATCCGTAAATTTTACAAAAAACTGTTAAAGAGAAATAAATGGAAGAAAAACTCTTCTTCAATGAGAAACCGACGACTAAGTGGTGGTAAATATTGTAAACAAAATAGTCCCCTTGTATCATGTACACAGAAACCATCACCGAAATTAGCCACACTTTTCTTACTATAAAATATACGTCGAATTTCATCCTCATTCCATCTCTCATTCCATCGCGAACCGGATGCAAAAGGCTGTTCTTCTGGGATCACTTCATCTGGTCCGTCAACACTGTTCCTCATAACATTCTACAAAGATTGGTAGCTCTAAAAAAGTATCCAGAGGTGAAACTTCATCTCCAACTGTCCCGTCTGCCGCGTAAGATCATCCGCGGCTAGAGACCTGACTCCAAGGAACAGTGTTGCCCGATGTTATCTCGCGTAAATTTGCCGCTCTTGCTTACCTTCTAGGACAGAAGGAGCAGAACCGGATGACGTACACGTTCCAGTTGCGTCGGGATTGGTTGATTTTAAAGAACCATGATCGTAGCTTCCGGAGCCTACAACTTCTCACATAAAAACAATAATGGCGCAATTTCGGTAATGGTTATAAATTTTTATTTTGAGTTCCCTTCTCTGCAGAAATACTTTTACTATCAACTGTACCTCAGGAACTTAATATTGAAACAAAACTCATGAAGTATACAATTCTTTGTTTGTAGTGTTTTTTATCATATAATTTTAAAACTTATTTATCAAATATCGTTGACGTTCAGTTTAGTGGAAAGATTCCTCAAGAGAATAAAACCGATTTGGATTGAAATTACAGACTAGTCCGACCATTTTTTAATTAAATTTTTTTGTTCGTAACCTCCAAATTTGGTTGTTTTTCGCAAGTCGAAAATCTGATTTATATTCTTTTCTGACTACTTGGGACGATAGCATTCGATAACTTAAGGCTCAAATGGAAACGTATGTTTCGGTTTTGTAAGAAAATTAACATTTTTAGAAAGAATCCTTTCCTTTTTGCTTAAAGATACTATATTACTGTTAATATCGAGAAACTGACCGATTTACATAGTCGGAAACCAATTCAGTTTGAAAAGTCTTAATCTGCAAATAACAGATACGCAATTCACGGAGTCGCCTTTTCAATGGGCTCTTGTTTCCTGGGTGTAGCTTCTAAATATTCAAAGTAGGGCCTGTAGGTTCAAACGGAGTCAAAGGAGGCCAAATATTTCATTCTCTAGGAGTAAAAACCTCAAAGTAGGGGATATAGGTTTGAATAGCGTCAAAGCAGGTTCTAATGAGGAGCTGCAGGTTCAAAGTAGGGTCTAAATTTCGACTCGGGTATGCATAAGGAACTAAAATATTCATCCTGGAAATGGCAATCATCGATAATCAACATGAGAATTGTAACCGGAAATCCAATATGAAAACATTCTAAATTTAGAAATAGCCCTACATATCTTCACCACTACATCTGAAACTTCCTTCCTCTCGATATCTAAGAAGGGATACATGCATTTTTGACAACTGCGCCATTCGCCAAATATGGCATCTAAACACTGATTGGTCATTATATACTTTACCACTACATCTAAAACTTCCTTCCGCTTGATATCTGAGAACGATACATGCATTCTGACAACTGCACAATTCACCAAATATGGGCATCTCATGCATATACCACTACACCTATAACTACTTACTCCTCTAGTACCCAGGAAGGGATATAGTGCATTAAAATCACTGCGCAATTCACCAAATATGGGCAAACACAAATATCGTCTATTCTAATTGGATATATAGACTCTTCCCACTATTCCACATGAAAAACTATGGGCACTCATCAGAATACAGGGCTATTTCAACTTTAATATCTCTCCTCCATATGCCCTGGCGGACCGAACAAACGGAACGGATACGCTACAGCGTATCCTTATAGTATCCACATCGTATCCTCTCCGTATCATGCAAGAAAAACTCATTAAAAAAGAAAGATTAACATTTCACTTGTTGAAATTCGTATTCTACGTGAAATTTTGAGTTAAAAGGTCACTGAGTAATCGCAATAGTTTTTCTTGCAACATTAAAAACTTTTAAAAAATATAATACTTATCGATGACGTGCGCTGAAGGCGACTTCAAACGCATCGTCGTTCAGTAGTAGTCAATAGGCGTTATCCGTCGACGATGCGTTTGAAGTCGCCTTCAGCCCACGTTGTCGATAACTATTATATTTTTTAAAAGTTTTTAATGTTGCAAGAAAAACTATTGCGATTACTCCGTGACCTTTTAACGCAAAATTTCACGTAGAATCCGAATTTCAACAAGTGAAATGCTCATCTTCCTTTTTAAATGAGTTTTTCTTGCATGATACGGAGAGGATACGATGTGAATACTATAAGGATACGCTGTAGCGTATCCGCTCCGTTCGTTCGGTCCGCCAGGGTGTGGATCTAAAGGAAGGCAACGTGTATAAATACGGCCGATCACGAACAAGAAATCAGTTAGTATTAAGTTAAGTTAATATCAAGTTAGTATCCAGTCAAAATCCAGTTAAAAGTTCACCGGTCTTCGTCAGTCTTCAGTATCTCCAGCCGACGCCCAGATTATAAGCTTGCCTACGAAAGAAGCATCGATACTTAACTGCGGACCCAAGTTATAAAATCTCAGTTACATCGACAAACAAAACGACACTTGTCACAAGCAGAAGGAAGAACACAGGCAAAATGGTTTATCTGTCATCTCAATGCACTGACCAATATACTCAGCATCGCCCAGCCGCTGCAGTGCCACGCCCAGGGTCTCGAGAGTAGATGCCAGAGGCACGTTCTACACGAGTCAAATACAAAGCGTGGAAACTTCGTAAATTTGTAAGTATTAAGTTATTTGACAATCCTTTACAATCTTCTTTCTTTATTACATATTTTTTTGATTAACTAGTCATCCCCAATCCAATCATTCAAACTTAACTTTGTATATTATAATTTCAATTTTTCAATCCATTTGTAATTGTTTAAATAAATCTCAATTTACTTTGTAAAACTTAAATTCTTGAATAATTGATTTATTTCTTGTAGTTTTGGCAGTTATCCTTATCCCAGTTTTCTAGTTTATATTTAATTAGAATCTGAAACGAAGAACCATCTTTAATAAAATAAAATATAAGGTAAGTTACCTCTCATAGGACGTAACATTTAGATCATTTTAATAAATTGGTTCAGAAAATAGACAGCCTTTAATATGACTAATTCAGATTCTAAGAGTTTTTTCCATAATGTAGAACTACCTACTTCTTTAAATATTATCTTCGCTAGCTTTTTGAAGGGTATCGATTTTAATTGACCCAAGTATCATAGTAAGCCAATGATGAAACGTTTCAAATTTCCCATTATTGAAAAAATTCTAAACACTATACCAATAAAAGTTTCCTTTACTACCTAATATGTATAACTAATTATTACTTAAAAGTGAATAATGCCATTCACAATTCATTGACCAAACATAATTGAATTTTATTAATGAAGAGTCACTAATCTTTAGTCAAAATCCACTCTTAGGTTATGTTATTCAATAGAATTCTGATTAAATACTTCTCTACTAAGATTTAGATCATTTTAATTAATTGGCAAAGCTTTTTGGTTTAAAATTCAACTGTTTTATTGAAAATTCGTGATTTCAATTTGAAAATTCAACTGTTTCGTTGAAAATTTGTGTTTTCGGCATAAAAATTCCACATTTCTAATAAGATTTTTTTTCTTTATTGACTGAGAAATCATTCTTGGTTGAAAATTCGTCTTTTTTTAAATTCGTCAGTTGTAGAAATTTCATCTTTTTCAGTTAGACGTGCAACTGCTTGGTTGAAAACAAATCTTTTTGATCGAGGTTTTCCACATATTTTGTTGAATATTCGTCTTCTTCGGTTAAATTCATCATTTTTTTCAAAAACCGTTTTGTTTTGTTCAAAATTTAAATTTTTGGTTGAAAATATGTTTTTCGTTGGTTAGAATTTAATTTTTTAACTAAAAATTTAACTATTCCACTTTTTGTTGGAAATTAATGTTTTTTCAGTTAAAAATTCCTTTTTTTCTGAATAAAATTATTCCTTATGTTAGAAAATTCATCTTTTTTTTGTCAAAAATTCAACAGTTTTTTTTAATTTGATTTTTTTTATTAAAGATTCATCATTATCCTTTATATAAAAACAGGTAGCCTCCATTGGTCCAGATCATGATAGTCGCCATTTTGTAATAAATGATACGCTAACGAATCTCGGATAGCGGAAAGCGGTAACGCTACACTCGCAGAGCATACGCAGTAACGTCAACGCGTGACTTTAGAGTTTACCACAAGCCACGGAACGTTATGGAAAATCTCCCTATTATCGGTGATCGATAAAATAAGAAATTTACTTTTATACTTCTGTTGATTTTAATTTTAATATAGAGGTCACCAAAAATTAGTGAAATACATTTTAAATATATTAACAAAGTCACCAACAATTCACATATATTAAATTTTTTATGTATTATGCATAATAATAATAATCATTCATTGAAATAGATGAACACTCGTAACCTCCATTGTAGTTTTATGGAGGAAGTTTTCTCATTCGTGACTTTGTGAGTCGTAGACAGGTAGCCTCCATTGGTCCAGATCATGATAGTCGCCATTTTGTAATAAATGATACGCTAACGAATGTCGGATAGCGGAAAGCGGTAACGCTACACTCGCAGAGCATACGCAGTAACGTCAACGCGTGACTTTAGAGTTTACCACAAGCCACGGAACGTTATGAAAAATCTCCCTATTATCGGTGATCGATAAAATAAGAAATCTACTTTTATACTTCTGTTGATTTTAATTTTAATATAGAGGTCACCAAAAATTAGTGAAATACATTTTAAATATATTAAAAAAGTCACCAACAATTCACCTATATTAAATTTTTTATGTATTATGCATAATAATAATAATCATTCATTGAAATAGATGAACACTCGTAACCTCCATTGTAGTTTTATGGAGGAAGTTTTCTTAGTCGTCACTTTGTGAGTCATAAGGTGACCTCTATTTATTAAAATAAAAACTAACAGAAGTAAAAATGTAGATTTCTTATTTTATCGATCGCCGATAATTATTTCGATTTATTAATTGAAATTTTCAATGAAAGCTATAGTTCGATGCTTCTTATTTTCTGAACTGATTGATTAATTATTTTTTTAAAGTGTTTGTTACGTTGTGAAATGACTATATATGAATTAAATTTTCAAAATGATATGTACATATATATTTTATTATTTTTTTTAAATTAGTTTTAACGGGTACTATTGAATTAAATGTATAGAAATGCAATTTCAAACAAAAAAAACATATATATATATATATATATATATTGTAACCCCCGAGTTACAAGGGCCGCCTGAGCGTAGGCAGAGGATGCAGCTCCTGAGGGATGCAAGTGAAAAGTTGCATCACTCCGGAGAAACCTCAAAGCGCAGGCTCGAAAACTCCCACCCAAGTGAGATTGC